>JAQGBT010003263.1:0-20225 GCA_034698585.1 Disparrhopalites patrizii | reverse complement strand
ATGCTCCCCTCAAAAACTTTCTCCATTTGTTAACATAGAAATGTCTGTTCTCTGTAACAGTTTTTCGCTATAACAGGCGAAATTTGATGCTTTTGTAGTGAGAGTCGACTGTACACGGAAAACTCTCGTAGTATCCTGTAGCATGACTGCTTTATAGTTGTATAGGGGTTATGAGGACGTAAGATTCTTACAACCCTGTACAGTGCACATGAATGAATAGGTAAATGTGCTTATGGTTCTGTTTTCAACTGCAGAAAATATGCCTACCCAATACAACCAATCCTGCAATTACTTAAATTTGAAGGCACTAGGCACACTATGTCAAAGTTGCCTTAAAGATTAGTCTTATTTACGGAAGTCATTGGTGAGCAGACTGGGACAGCTATTTTGGAGCTGAAAGTAGCATAAAGTGTTACAATAAAATTAAAACTGGTATGCATCTAGTACGTTTAGGTATGCCTGCAAAAATACCATCGATGTAAAATCAAATGTTTTGAGGATGAGAGTCATAGCTATACATATGCAGCAAGTCAAACATTTTGTAAATTAGGTCGACTTGTGATTGAGAGATTACTAATTTCTCAGGAAAACTGCACTACCATGTATAAATGTACGTATGTCTTTTTAATGGTTGTATAGTTGAGAAAATATTGCGCTCTGATCTAATCTTTTTTGGGACAATTGTAAATGTAGATATAAACTCTTGTATTGTGTCTACGTGGATGGTATCCAGTATACAACCTGTGTCCTGGATTAGAGTTAGTACTTGTATTACTTCCATTGACACGGTAATGAAGAACAAACAAACAATCCCGACTCCCGACTATTAAATTCTCTGTATGTTGGCGTATACACAGTCATTCTGACAGGTTCTCATAGGGCATCAAAAGGTGTCAAGGTACTTCCAAAGGTATATACCTATAAATGATGCGCACAATGTACTAATGCAGTATTCCTGGATTGTTGGAAATACTTGTTTGAATAATAAAATTCACTAAGTGTGAGACTTTGTTTGTTAGTCCGTAAACATGTTTCATATTTCAATTACAGCGACGCTCTTCCTTTTGGCAGGTAATTTACAACATAATGCAATACAACATAATACAATAATAATAATAATAATAGTAATAATACATATAATACAATAATAATAATAATAATAATAATACATATAATACAATAATAATAATAATAATAATAATACATATACATATAATACAATAATACATAATACAAGGTAATGGACAACAGTTTACCCTAGTATACTATTACTGATAGGAACGCTATGTTTTGTAACGGCGGACGCAATACTGGACCATCCTGAATTGCGCGTTAATTTGGGAACATTAACACCAGACGAACAGGAGTGTGATGGACCACAAGGCAGTCACGGGCATCGGTATTTTTGGTATACTGTAACGCTGTACGGGTACGTTATGATTATGAAGTTATGATAGTAAATGATAGTAGTTATAGAAGTAAAATCCAGTCGTATTTTGAAGCTTGATTTAACGCGCAATCTAGGTTTGCTGAAGCATTCATTGGTCTATAAAGTTCTCTACATAACCCAAGCATTCATAAACACTGTCACCAAGAGAAACGATTAGATTAAATACATATTTGGGGTTTGCAGATGAACCAAATGTATTGTATATTTTCTCACAAAATTTGGCAACCGTTGTATGTTTTCAGTGCAAACTTTACACTTTACGTATGGTGATAACTTCGAATGTTTTATTTTCATTCCGTAGAAACACTTTGATGCGTCTTTGTCACAATCGGGAAAAACACTCGACCATTTGGTCGGTGCAAGATTTGGACGGCAGTGCACTGCAATTGATGACAAACTCGGGTAAATAAATACACGGTTTGAGTCCGTGTTATAATCTCAAGCACCGATGTTAACTTGATATTAAATACAAAGTTCACATATTTATGCAATTTTTTAATATTTTGCTGTATACATAACGATAATCAATACAGAGGAAGGAGCAATACAGAGGAACGGCAGTACAGAGGAAGGAGCACCATCGAATTCCACTGTCGAATCTAGCACTTCGTTCACGGATCCATTAAAGATGTATCCTGGCCACACAATATATTATTCAAAAATAGAGCAGCGGAAGACACTTGGCATTATCGTAAGAACGTGAATTATTGAACATGAACATCTCCACATTTCATGTGGAGAACATGAAATAAGATCGTGGTTTATTTTTATTCAAAAAAGCTCTCATTAGGTTATCAAGTACACGCATTGCATTCAAGTTCAATGTCGGAATAATTTAATCCTTCAGATTGTTTTTGCAACATAATTATTTTGTGACATAAAAAGCTTGGCCAATCAGAGGATTACATCAAAGAAATGCAGTACATCACAGAGGAAAATTATTTAGCTCACGGACATCTTACGTCCAGAATGAATTTTCAGACTGAAATAGAGAAGGATGCCACATATTTTCTCGCCAATGCTGTTCCACAGTGGCAAAAAATCAATAATGGCAATTGGAAGGTGAGGCATCGTACGTACACGTATATACGTAAACTTGGTTTATTTTTGGTTTAAGAAAGCAGCTAATACCACGTTAACTACACACACAGGATCTCGAAATATCTATTCTCACGTATGCGAGAATTACCAAGACCCAACTTCGAATCGAAACAGGCGCTTTGGGTGTCCTTTGTTTCCAGGACAATGACAATACGCAGCCATTTTACTTGAATATGATAAAAAAAGATGATATGTGGGAGCAAAGGGTGCCAGTTCCAAGGTATGTTTTCCCATTTCGTACTATTAATACCCTTATTAAAGTTAGATTCAGACGTGTGATTCCATTACCATACATAGTTATATGCATGCATGTGTTCTGTTGGGACATCAGAATCATCTACAAGAAGGTGACAGATAAGAAACGTCATAAAACGGTGGTCTTCCTCGTGGAAAACAATCAATTTCTGGATCGTCCGCCGCCACATATATGCCGAGACATGTGTTCAAACCTGAACTGGCTCAGAAACGTAGAACTACGTAACTACGAAAGAGGTTATACGTACTGTTGTGAGGAGCCCGATTTTACGCAAGCCATCAAGAATGATAGTAGATTTTGGACATGCCCGTAATAGTAGGCATTTCTCACAAAAGCCACAAAGTTTCATGCTATTGTCAGGAGATTTGCAAAGCGTAAATACAAATCCAGAAATAAACAAAGTTTCAGAAAGACCAAAAAATTCACACACCAATTTCATCAGAACTTACAACCATTACGGTACAATAGTTTCTTGGACGTTTTGGCAGCAACTGGAAACCAATTATGGCCAATTCTCGTTCGATCTGAATGGGGACTTTTTCTGCATATCCACAATAAAATTCTGCATAGAAAACGCTTTTATTCAGGTTTGCAAGCTTGTGGGAACACAACGTTTTTGTCCCCGAAGTCAAAATCAAAAATTCAATTTTGAGGAAAATTTGGAATTTTAGCCTTTTTTTGTAAAAACCGCCATAACTTGGCTATAATATTGGTCGAATCGGGATGACATTTTTTTTCTAGAACCACAATAAAATTTTGCTGTAGAAATGTACTCGTACTACTCTGTAGCATGCTTGCGTCATAGCGCTAGGGTGTATGTAATGTTTCTTCGGACCCTCGATATACCTGGGTTGTGGCCGTTGTGGGGATGTAACATACCCATACGTATGTGTGTCCAGGTGTCCACTGTATCCACAGTATTAAATATGTATACGCAAAAGTCAGCACACATATTTGTATAGCCATAATTTGCATTTTTCTCCATTGTTCGCCAGACTCCATTTCAATGCCGGCATGTTTCAGTATTGTCCCACATCAAGCACGAAATTTGTTGTCACGTGGATTACATATAGAGTTATCTTAACCGTGGCAATAAAATTTCACCAGGAAACTCATTTAATTGCATTGAATATGCAAAAACAGGTACATAATACAAATATAATAATATTTGCTATTGACGGGCAAAAATTTCATTACAATGGAGTCTCTGTATAACAACATTCCTTATAACAGCATAACGTTAAAAATTTCGTTATAACGTCAGGAAATTTCAGCCGCTGGTATATAAACTATAAAAGCATGTTAAATTTGTTTCCTGTAACAGCATTAGCCAAAAATCTCGTTATAACACCAAAATGTTTGTTCCCGTTGGGTGTTGTTATAACGAGACTCCACTGTAGCTGTTTCTTGTACCGAAACACGACGTAGTTAATTAACAAAAAAACAATATCGACCATAATAATATATATATAATGCTGCTCTGCAAAAAATTGGATAGAAATTTTTGCCCGTCCAATAGCAAATATTATATTTGTACTTACTAAAGTATGTACCTGTTTTTGCATATTCAAGGAAATTAAATGAGTTTCCTGGTGAAATTTGATTGCCAGGTTTAAGACAACTCTACTATATGTATCCACGTCACTGCAGTACAATTAAAGTAATGATAAGATATAAGTAACTTTTGCCAATTATTAATTTCGGAATATACATTGAATTGTATTGGCTAATTCAGGGTCTCAAACTCTATGTCAATTTCATTTAGTGTCGAAATAAAAGTACAAACATCATACGTCTAATAATATGGAATATTTCGACACAAAATGAAATTGACGGTCATGGCTCTATGCGAATTTTGTAACCTACATAGACGAAGAAGATGCCTTCCACTTTCTGTGTAAATGTATTTTTTTAAATAGCACAAACTACCCTTTGTTTAAAATCTTAAAATTAAAAAAACAAGTATTGACTGTATGGGACCTTCAACAAAATTTTGTCCTAAAAATATTTTATTATCATCACAACCGGGTAAATAATTTTCATACGCTTTACTGCCTATTTTTATTTTTCACTACTCGAGTACTTACATTAGACAGGTAAAATGTGTAAATTGTCGAACAACGGATTTGATCGGGCACGGAAGAGATGATCAATTATTTGTGTATTAAAACCACGTTAAGATGACCAAATTTGGTAGACAACTTGTTACATATTTGGAAGGATGTTAGTTATAATTTTCGACTTACACAAAATATTATTCATGCATAATACCCGTGTTCACAAAATAAACTTGTGAAGATTTCTTGTGAATAAGCTTTCTTAATTAAGACAAGACAAATATCTGTAAAAAATAGTTGGCCTTGTCGTGAGCATAATCTACAACGTTACAAGTTTCAACAATGAGAAAAAAAAAGCAGAAACGATCGTTGCGGATTTGGAATGGAAGAAAAAGTCATCGATTAAATACAGAACAACAATAACAAAAGGAAGCACGCGCGCAAACCAAAAAAAAATTTCATTTTCACTTTTCATTTTCACCGTTGTAGTTTGCAGTTCTATGTAGTTTAGTTGCATTCGAGGATTCAACTTTCAACTCGAAAGAAAAAACTTCTTTTTCGTCCTGACCCTGACGTTTTCTTCAGTTGTCAAAGCGCAATTTTCCCATTTATTAAATATATGTTCCTTAGCTCCTTTAATATTTAATAATATTGGTTATTGTATGTATTTGGTATCTGTATTTAAAAAAAAAAGGTTTTCCCTCTCGGAGCAAAAGCAGAACAGAAAGCATCGATCAATCGAACTAAATTCTCGACTATATAGATATTCATATTAGGTATCTACTGGAACTATAATTCCACGAAGTAAAATAGGAAAACCGTAACCTGTGTCTCAAGTCTCAATTAAGGTATAGATTGATGTAGATATTAAAAGGTCAATCCTGATCGTAATTCGCTATTCACAACAGTGTTTCACCCGCAGTGACTCTACCATCCATTTCCCGGATTCACAGGTAATAAACTAAAGCTTATATATAACGAAGCTACTCATGAAAAAAGAGATCGGAAATTTAGTCGTAAGCTGTGAGCTGTGACCCAGCTGTGTGTTCCTTGATAGTGATTCGTTTGTTCTGGGAATAATGTCAACCACTTGAGAGGTCGATTTGGTATAGGTGTATGTAATATTCTTGCTTGAACTTAAGAACAACGCATAATTTTTTTGAATCAATTTTATCCAGCACCAGAATTGGATAATTTGTGATCGGAAAAGATGTCAAGGCGCGTTTTTTCCTCTAAAACTTCCGCTGCCGCAGGTCGAGGACAGGCTTTGGAGCTGAGTGGGAATAAATCACTGATACGTCCAAGTCCAGGACCACGGACTCCACCTGAAACTGGGATATTTTTAAGGACGATTGTGCATCTTGATCGTGAGTTGAATAGTTTCTGATTCGAAAAGCATCTGTTCAAAAATCACGACGTGCATCTTGTATTTTTGTGTACTTCGGGTACGTTGAAGTTGAAAAGCTCACAGATTTTCTAGATATTTCACAATCCTAATTAACATGTCGGGGATTCCCGAAATTCCGAAAGTCTGAGTTTTTCAAGGCTCCCGTTGTAATCACATCTTAAAATCACCTGTGGCTTCAACGTCTAATAAATGTGGTCGTGATCCCCTGGTCACACAGATGTTTCACATCATCAACTCGTTTACTTTCGTCAATAATTCGTACATATCTGTATGTATGAATAATGTATACGTATGAATAAGTATAATGTATTGTGCTATTTTTATTTGTACTGTACAGCCGATAGCGATTTGTTCATGAAAGTGGCTGACCGAGCTTACCAGGACCATGAGCGAAGTTTAGTTCCTTGCGCGAAATGCGGTCGAAAGTTCTTCCCAGACCGAATTGAAATTCATCAGATGAATTGTGCTGCTTCCAAACTACAAGAATCTTCTAGTCAAAGAAAGACTTCCTCCTCCTCTCCCGCAAGCATCAAAGGTGGCACGAAGAAATCTACGGATTTAAGAGCACAACCAACAGTCAGCGCATCTACCCCAGGGAATTCTGGAAAACTCCCCGCCTTATGTATGAAGGGACCTAGCGTTGGAATGAGATCAAGCTCATCAGACTCCCATTCGTCCAAATACTTTTATGCCTCAAATACTCATAGAAGAAACAGTAATAATAATAATTATTATTAAAAATATGGAATGAGCGCATGTATGTACATAGTAGTATCGAAGTATGTGTAAACAGTAGACAGACGTATTCAAGGTTTTGAATGTGAAGCTGTAAAAGGTAAAAGTATTTATGCCAAATATGTATGTAGATTAATTCCTATTAGTAAAAAGACTTGTGACATTCTTAATATGCATTTTGCGTACCTGCGCCCACAACATTGTGATTAAACCTCTCCAGAGTTGTTTAGCTCGTTAACATTGTTTCAGAGTGGCTCCTGCTCCGGCTAGTATAACTATAAGCTATTCCGAACAACAAGAGAATAAAACTAACATCGAATTTATAAATAATATGTAGGTTTATAAATAGTATGTAGTAAAAGGACAATATAAACCACCTGCGGGGTTCAAGTTGGAAACCTATTTGTTTGCTTAGTATTTTTACTTTTATATTAACCTACTAACTTATCGCCCCTTGGTTTTGTCTTCTAGTCCTGCAAATCACATTTTGCAATTCAGCTGTTTAGAACTTTAGATGAGCCCATGCTCCCCACCAAAACTCCGCTAATGGCTACTGTTCTTCATATTTACAAAAACTGTAAAAGATTTAATATATTCCTGAAAGTGTGCTAAGTACTGAATGATTGAATAATTCAAATTCCCAAAATTATTTGCCCGTGGTATTGAGAATATTTGTAAAAACTCTGCATACATGAAATATCACTCAGAGTGAGAAAATGAATCATTCCCCAAGTGTTAATCGATTAATAAAAATAAAATCACGCATTCCTAAAATATTTGCACGCGAATACACTTGCAAAATTAGTTCGAAAACGTTATTTAAACTTTAATTAAACTATGCATCTGAAATACATGCCATTTTTTGTGATAAATGCCCTATCGATTCCCCATATAAAAAAAATCACTGGTTGGCAGTGGTTACTATTACAAATGATTACCAATGTAGGTTACAGGTCAAGAGTTCAAGTTCTCCACCCTGTGATACATATTTGGCTGTGATACGCAATTCCAAAGGAAAAAGTAGGGGGACATCTCAAAGAATGTTAAAATTCAAAATATGTCATGTTCTCTTGGGAGACGAGCAAAATTGTTTTCTGGAAACTGAAACGATAATGAATGATCAGGTCACCGTTTTGCAGGTCATTTTTTACTTTTACTCTTCGAGAGGTCAAGTTCTGAAATCCTAGCTCCTCCGCAGACGCCACCTAACCAAAGGAATGGAAAGGGCGAAGTGACAAGGATTGTGCGGCTGGAGCAAAAATCCCCGCCGTTCCCTTTTCCCGCTTCCTGGCCCGCTCTTTTTCTCAGCACTTTCCCCAGCCTGCACCGTGCATTATTTCGTTTCCCTTTATATTTTTATTTTATTTTATTTTATATGTGACAAAAGCAATGGAGTCCAGAAATACACAAGTAAATAAAAGTGTTTCTCTTTAATATATATATATACATATATAGTTTGTCGGGTACACATTTTTGTACATCACATAATATACTCGTTTGTGGGCACACCTTTGATTTGGATCGAGCATGCGGACCCATTTAATTTCTGACCTCCCTCAAAATCTTTAAAGACTTTACCAAATCCCTTTTAATTTTCAGTTAAAAAAACAAGTTCGCTTTCTCTGACTTTTACCTTTTCAATGGTGTGCCCTGTTTTTAATAGTATTTCTAACTTTTCCTACTCCTTGGTCTGATAAATCTAAAATCTTCAAGGTTCGAATTTTTTACTGATCTTGTCCAGTGTCGTGATTTTACATGGTTGGACAGGATTAAACAATCTTTGGTGACGTATTTAATATTGCAACAGATGTGTGAACTACCAAAATTGCCACAATTTGAAAGAGTCTGAACAGTGGCCAGCATGAAGGTAGTTAACATGGAATGACCCAGCTGAATACGAAACGATCAAATATCAAATCCAACAGGTCCAGACACTTGTGGGATTTTTTATTGGGCGAAAACATCTCCATCCAGGTTACAGCTTTTAGACGTTTAGTAGTCGTATTGGTAAAACTGAAAAATGTATACTAATTCATCAGAAGAAAGTAGCTAGTAACTGCTCAAATAATTACTTTGGATGCTTTATGAAATAGCAGTACTTCCGTATTTAATGGTAGGTTATGCATGTGTGAAGATGTCTGATTTATTTTGTTGGATTTTGCAGCTTGCAAGTGAGAAGGACAGCATATTGAAAGAACATAAGGTTGGCATCTTCATAGAAATCTGGGCGTCGTAATGACGTTAAACATTGCCATCCTCTTGGACTTGAACTCTTTTCCACCTGGGAATGACACGGAAATTCAGCATAAGTACTTGAAATGGGTGCAAGAACAGATTCTGACCATAGTCTCGGGGAAGGCTTCCAACGAAACTACGGGGGAAGTAGACTACTCCGATATTCTGTGGTCCTTTAAATTCTTCAACTCAGCTAAGGATGTAGACTATAGGAACAAGAAGCTGGAGCCTTTTTCCATTGGGACCTTTGAAGCCTTTGAAAATGCATCTTTGACCGAATTTGACCGCTTTCGCTCGTGTGCTGAGACCATTACGGAGGATGCGCCAGACGTCCTTAATAAGTGTTCATGTCTGTCTCAGGCATTGAAAAGGATCACCTCCGACCTAACGTGGAAGGAGAGTGTTTGCAAGAACGCCAAGCCGAAGAACATTATTTATTCGATTTTTCGGGTCCCACGTGATGAGGATGAGCTCATGCAGTTTATTGATACTGAAGTAGACTACTTATCTAGTCCGAACTCAAGACATGTACTGAATGCACTACTTCCGAACGCATTCCTGAAATCATTTCATTCCAAGTTCAACATTCAGCTCAACTTCATTGACACTTGGATCCTTCATAAAAATGAGAATTTAGAGAAAGACTGGAATGGGACCGATTACTCCAAACAGGTTGGAAAAGTCCTTGAGTATCTTAATCATGGACAGGTTATGCAGCTTCAGAAGGCACAGCCCGCTCCAGCTGGTCTCCCTTCCTATTACAATTTACTGAAAAATTCACTGCGCTCTGCTACCGCTGCTGTAACTTCACAGCAAGTCTCCTCCACGAAACTTTCTGAAGCTCAAAAAGTTCTCCAACACAATAAGCATGACCCTGATCCTGCTAATAATCGGTCATCAAAATTAAAATCCCGCATGAATCGAGGGCTTAATCATACCCAAGATATTTTGAATTTATCCATGAACTCGTCTCACCGCAGCAGCATGAAAAGTAGCAAGGGGAAAAGGGACAGATATGGTATACACAAAGAGAACCGACATCACTATGAATCTATCCTGAACGACAGTTTTGGTACTGGTGTTAGCGGCGATTCCTCCGCCTCCGAAGATTTTGGCTCTCAGATTTTTGGGAAAAGAGAAGAACGAATGTTGAACAAATTGATTCAGGCGGCGAATGAGAGGAAACCTAATCGCTACCAGAAATTGGATAACAGTTTTCGAAGTAGTCATAACAGCAGTAACAGAAAATGCATGCAACCTCCGCAACAGAAAAGACTGAGAAGACATAGTCCACAAAAGTCATCCATTGACGGAGATAGTATCCTGAGTGGACCCAACTCATACTCTAGAGCAGCGCAACTCTTAGGTCTTGCCACAGAGAGAGAAAGAAGGAAGTGTAAGGCTGCCAGAAAGCAAGAGGAAGAAGTACGAGCGACATTGTTTCAAGAAAGGAGTATAATCTTAAATGAATTTGGAGTTAACAAGAATATAATGACAACCCGTTTAAGTCTTTACCTAAAGAGCAAGAACTTGGGAAAAACGTGTGAGATTGAACTTCTCTTACCCGCAGT
The DNA here is from genome assembly GCA_034698585.1 of Disparrhopalites patrizii. Classification (NCBI taxonomy): domain Eukaryota; kingdom Metazoa; phylum Arthropoda; class Collembola; order Symphypleona; family Sminthuridae; genus Disparrhopalites; species Disparrhopalites patrizii. Next base: position 9,412 of record JAQGBT010003263.1, on the reverse strand, counting down.
TCAAGAGTTCAAAGATTTATGTGTTAAAGACAAAAATATGTGCATGTTGGCTACGTGTCAAACTATTGTCCCATTTCTGGTGGAGAAATTGCAGAATAATCAGAATAGACGAAGAATTGTTGGCAAAGAAGCAAAAGAAGTAGTCGAGGATTGTTTGCATGTCCCTATTCCAGATTTGAGAGCATTGATTCTTCGAGTGAAAAATGATGAAGCGGAGTTAGAAATTGCTTTTCGCGAATGTCAGTTACAGATTCTCATTCGGATGGAGGAATATTGGTTACTACCGGACGATTCATGTAATTCTGAGAATCTGAAGGATGAAATTGTGGATTTACTTAGTCTTTTGGCTATGTATCTGAAGAAACCTGTAGATGACTTTTTGGCGAATGTTATTGTTCAAGCGTAAGGCTGAATATTTTATTTTTTCAGGATTTCATCGTGCTGGCGTGTTTTTAACATTGGCAATATTTTTTTTACCCACCGCATTTTCATTGCTGATGCTAGTTTTTGTTAATTTGAATAAATGCAGGTACATGGAGACACACTCGGAATTGCTAATTAGAATCTACAAGGGCTTAAATACAGACATTCCACGCAATCTTTTGTTGCAAGTCACTCCGAGTAAATCAATGAGGAGTCGCACCTCTTTGCAAGGATCATCTATTAAGAGTCCTTTAGGAAGTACGGAGTCTTTGTTTGTGCCACCAAACGCACAATCCCAGCGTTTACCGAAACAAGTGGCACAGGCTAAAAAGGGTTTGCAGAGAGAGGATTCATTCGTTAGCAACAAGTAAGTTTTTGTTGACAGTAATTAATTCATTAACTGCCGATTACTACATTCGTGACATCGTGACTCATAAAATTAACTTCAAATATGTTATTACCATTACCTAACTAGGAGTAGTGCGCGTTATGCGAGTCATGTGTATGTTAATAACCCGAAGAAGATGGTTATGGTACCAGCTCGCAACGTAAAGAAACTCGCAACAGCTCCTAAGTCCCCGAAGTCACCCAAACAAGGTTTGTATTTTGCTCAAAATTAACATCTTTTTTAACATTACTGTTGAAGTTGTACCGACTGGGTGTGCGGTTTGATTCATTTATCATGTGTATGTAACAAACTTGCAGGAAGATCTTCAAGAGTTCGGCGTAATTTGTTTGATGCTGATGGATCCAAGTGTAAATCTTCACTAAGCCTGGCTAGATTATCTCGTTCATCGTCTGTCCATGCATCAAGCAAATCTTATGGTGGCTCATTGGCTTCCCCAAGAATGCGAATGATGAAGAGTAAAAGAAGACTGAATCTTGGTGATGATGAAGAAGAGGATGAGGATGAAAGAAGAAACTTCTCTAATCTAGCATCTCCAGATATGTTTTCCCGATCAAACGGTATAGTTTTTAATGTTTTTATATTGGCATGTGTGAAACTGATTATTCCGCTGATGTTTATAAATAATTTCTCCGTTTAAATATCCTGATTTTTGAAGTCCATCAGGGTTCTTGGATAGCATTTGTTTTACAAATTATTTCTGTTTGCAGATGGGGACAAAGATAGCAACATAATTTGCCCGGCAACCCCTTCAGACAAATGTTATAACTCGGCGAAGAAGCGAAAACGAAGCTCTAGCTCAAAATCGGAGCGAGTAATTCAAGAGTCTCCTGAGTGCAAGCATGGTGAGAAATATGATTTGACAATGGCTGTTCTTTTAGTGTGTTTAGGAGGTGCAGTTGTTTCGCTGTATGTACAGAGTTGTTGTCATTTTTGTCAAAAATGCAATGCAGTTATTGTTTGTATTTCTTTTGCTTTAGCTGTACATGCTACGAAGTCTCCGAAAGCCCTCCCTACCATGTCCTTTTACTCTACTGGGAGCGGGACTTTCCGCTCAAGAACGTGGGAGAAATCTGGGAATAAAATGATGGCAGCCAAGATCAAACGCAAAATAGACCACTCTTCCTTCATGAATTCTGGTTTGACCCTCAGCGACCTCGAAATAATTGGGGGAAGTGCCAGTTCACCTGATTCCAAATGCGAACCAATGCGTTCCCCAGAAAGAATTACGACTGATGAAGAGCAACCTACTTCTGCCAAAGGTTCAGAGGAAGAACAGGAACCCTGTTGCAGCAAAGCCATAAACAATGTCAATAACAGTAGTAATAAAAATAATAATCGTACCCCTAAAAATGTCGAAGTTGTTCAAGCGAATGTAAATGCCAACATAGAAGCTCTAATTCGAAGTGGTCAGTCTCTAGCTTTATTAAAAACAACTCCCAAAACCGCGGCCACTCCTACCAAGAAAATATCTTTCAACTTTGATGAACGACTGATTAAAACCCCCAATAGAAGTAGTCCAGCAACTCCCAAAAGCATTTTAAAGACTCCAAATAGAGAAGGTTCTTCTTGCAAGAAAAGTTACACTTTTGGTAACGACACATCACCCAAAGCTGGCGATCCGGCAACAACAACGCACTTTCAGCCCGTTTTGCCCGACATGCGAGAATCTTCACCGCGAGTAGAAGAACTACCTAAAACTAACAGTGGATCCGTTATTGATGATAATTACAGTGCGGCACTTGGAGAACAAACTGCAAGCGTGAGTTCTTTTTCTGTATCACAAGATTCATCAATGGTGGACGAGAATCCTACGCATAGTTTTTCTCGTAACGTGTTACCGCAACAAGAGGATGCAACTTTGGGGTTTGAAGCTCTTCCAACTTATTCGCATCATGAACATCAACAGCTACCTCCATCAGAACCACAGGTGTATGAGTTGCAAAGCGTGGCTCCCGGAGCTTTAGAGCCTAACTTTCTGAATGCCCTGTACAACTTCAACGGGCATCCTCAACACCCGTTCTCCATGAATTCACTTCAGTATACGCCGTCTATGCCCTTCGAGTACGATGAACAGTATGCCAATATTGCTCATTTGTATATGATGCCCTCACTAATTCCATTTCCAGAGCATAACAACAATAACAAAAACGAAGACATCAGAGAAACCCAGGGGCATGAAACTAATGGCAATAATAATCCCCCGTACCACCATCAACCAAATCCTCAGATATCTCCATTGCCAGTGCCACCACAAGTCCCTACCTGTGGGAATGACTGATCGTATGCTGGCAATAAGTATCCCAGTTAATTATTTTGTTTCAATCATTCGTCATTATTTACTGCGTAATTCTGTGTCTATCGTATTGTCGGTATTGTATTATTGTAGAATTGTAATTGAATTTAGTGAGCGATTGCATACGTTTTTGTTTTTGTAGAATTTTCAGTAGATGAGTGTAAATTACAGGTTAACTAGTTGATGGTGAACTGTTGTCGTTAATTTTTAATAATAATTATGTAATATTCACTTTAAAGCTTCCACCGGAAAATGACATTTATTTTCTCTACTGAATAACGCTTTATTTTTGGGGTTAACTAACGAGTCCTATTGTCTATATATAATCAGGAATATGTGAACTAAACAAATGTAACTCGGTTTTATCTACAGACTTCAACATGCTGCGTTTGGAGTAGTTCCAGAATAAGTTTTCGTGTTTTTTAATATAATATAACCAATAATGGTATAATGACAAAACAATTCTCTGATTGAATACAAGAAATATTGAATCTTGTTTCTTGCCAAGTTCGCTGCCGAACTACATGTATCGTATATCATGAACGGATATAAAAATTGAAAACTGTTTATTTAATTTTACCATTACATACTATTTGTATTTATTAATAGTATCGCTTACCTATCGGGACTAATTCATAAAATCTTGGAAAATTTTTTTGTGCATGTGTTGTGTAAATAATTTATACCTAATGGTAAGTATGAACTATGCATGGGGTTGATAGCGCAAGAGGTACGCTTGGGAAAACAATGGAAATGAATGAATATTCTTGGTGATAGACATTTCGCAATACAAACAATTTACACTTATTAACATCATTGCTATAAGTTATTGGGTTTCGCTAAATGTAAACTTTATGGGAAAATGTGTAAAGGGTGAATAAACATGTTAAACAGCAAAGACACGCTTACGACTGAGTCCTTCCTTTACTCTTAACATCGACTTCTTCCAATTTCCGTACTAAACTAATATTGGACAGAAATGAAGGTTCATTTGCTACCAAAGTAACTGTGGACCCTGTGTGTCGACAAAGTGGAATTCCAGTATGCAGACTTACAGAAGCGCCACAGTGAAAATAATGTATACAATTAAGTAAATAGTGAAAGCCCCGCGGTCCAAGAGATGAGCCAACCAAGCCCAATCAGCTTGATACGGATTACCATTGGACATTAACTTCCCTTCGTCTCCCGGCCCCGTCGATTCTTCTTCCAGCTGACCTCTAGATGGACTGGAGGGTCGTGGATCCAAACAAAGAACAGTGGAGAACCAACTATCCAAAAATCCTTGTATAATTCCCGGTAACGGTACTGGAGACGTTCGTTTTGTTGCAGCCAAATATCGGAGTGCAATGGTCCACACTAAAGCCACCGAGACCATGACCAAGGAATCGCGGTAGTAAAGAACTGAAAAAATGAATAAATACATTGCATGAAGTTTTTAATTAAGTAGATTAAAAATGCTAGTATTGCTGTGGCACACTCACGGACAATGTACATATTAACCACCTGTTGCCGCTTACAATCAACGCACCCAGCCGTAATTGAAGTAAATAACCAAGCACAAGGAGAAAATGAACCATAAATCCAAGCACTTACTAATTAAAGGAACGTCATCCCCATTGTTGGGCATGATCAAGTACACGTTGTAAAGATAAATGGAATTGATGAGAATAACCATGAGAATGAGAGCCAATCTTTCCGTTGCTCCAGGCCGAATCCAGAATGCGATGAGAATTGCAGCCGCAATTGCTGTTCCAGACATTTTGCGCAAAATACATTCATTAAATCCTTTTAAACAATAATTACATCCCAAAATCTGCATTGTTTCTTATCGCTGTTAAAAATAATTTAAACCAATATTTTTTTACCCAAAGCCGGCACAACAACAGCCGTGAGGTGGGTTGATGGATGTCGCTGGATGGTCATAGTGAGAACAATTTCCATGTAAGTGGAATTGGGGCAACATGGATACGTGACATTTCGTCTCCGGATATAATTTGACACCAATTTCCATTCTCTGTTTTCATGCCATTCATCCTGGTCAATCTGCCAGAGGAGCAAAACACATAAGTTTATACGTCGTCCATTATTTTACGCAAGAGTTGCTAGTCCCCTGAAGAGCGGAAACGGAAATTCGGGTAACTTCGACTTCATACTTTTATTTTCATTGGATTTAGTGGTGGATACAGACACATGCTGAGTTGAAGAGCTGGGATCATATTACCTTGGAATAATTTGCTGGAAGCCGAATATCAAGTTCATCCCCGCTGTGAGACCAGGAGCCCAAAATAATTTGGCAGATTTGCGAGTCATACGGCCATTTACGCAAATTAGCGACGCATCCTACCCGGAATGTAGCTGGAGGAACCCATAGGAGTTTTCCAATTGAGTAGGATAAGACTCGTGTGTTTTGGTAGTGATCGATGTCACTATCGTAACTATTTTACGTCCAATGGAATCAATCATCATTAATCAGAATTATTTTTACCTTATTTACCTCCCGTATTTTTTTTTGTATAAGTTCGTGTTTTGTTTAAAAGGTTAAATGCAAAACAGGTCTCACTTATTATAAACGCTGATATCAGGCTGCCATACCTCGTGAGCAGCAAAGTGCGTCAAAGTAATATTTCCATACCGGGTAGGGTCCCATTTCATGTGGTCGTCGTTCCACATCTTATTGTAAAATCACATTTTTTTATTCACAGAAGTATTGAAATCCACTTTACATGCAGACTAATATATAGTAAAAAAAATTTGAGTCAAATGATTTTTATTTGTAAGTACCAAAATGGCCCATGAATGCAATGTAAAGACACCTCTCATTTCATCCTGGAAAAAGAAAACAAAAAATACTGAAAGGGAACAGCACACACACGAATAAACTGACAGTAGACAGACACAATAACTTAATAATTTTAATACAGAAAATAATTAGAAGCAAGAAATGTGCAAAAACAAGCCAAAATCTATTGCACAATTGCACTAACGTATTAATTATTAATAAATATTTTCCGCAAATAAACTCATAATTCAACTTAGTTTTGAACCGAGTTAAGAATCGGAACTCCGAACTCGGCCATTTAAATAAACGAGTGCTTTATCAATTTCGAATACTTTGTAAAAACTCAAATTGTTACGCTAACAAGTACACACAGGCATCTACGTAAAAAATTTCGAACTGAATTGATACCAGACAATAGAACTTGAAGAAATAAAGAGGAACTGCCTTCCATTATTGATCACAAAAGCTTCCTTTTTGACAGGATTTATTAAATAAATAATTTTGATTTTCTTTACGAATTCAAATGCCCGGAGTAGAAGTGAAAATTCCACTACAGTCGCCATACTGTGATGTTGAGACGGTCGGGCATTCGGGTCGTATCCGGTTTTCAAATCAGTTCTTAGCCTGTTGTTATCTGGAATAATATTTATGGCCTTTTAAAAATTTGCAACAATATCAACCACACAAAGCTTCCTACACTTCTCTGGCTCAATAAGCGCACTATTATTGTTAGTTGTTACAATGTACAGCCATTCAATATTACCATTCATATCAGCAGCCTCCACTTGTTGGTGAATCCAGCCGAATAAAACGGCAATGACCACCGTTCTCACACCCTTACGAAGGCTAAAGAGTTCTTCGAACAAAGTCTTCATTCTTTTGTCTTAAAACAGGAAGAAAATTTCCTCAACGACAAAAATTATATGTTTTGAGCAAACTACAAGTATACTACAAATATTTGCCGAATGATGTTAGCACGGAAGGGATAAAGAGACTGAATGGAATCCAGATCACAGTTAAAAACATTGCAAGCGGTAGCAACGTGGCAAGTGTCCCAAAGGTGTGCTTGACTATTCTGGAGGAGGAGAACGGACATTTGACACTTGAACAAACGCCCCTGTAATTTACCCATACTATATAGCGTGTTTTTTGAGCAGACGTTTTTTTCCTGTTCCATTCAAATATGGGTCCGGAATTGACAAAGTTATTCTGCACCCAGTTCAACCTGAGAATTGTTGACAAAATTAATGTTTTCAAATACAATAAAAATTTGCAAACAAAAGTGATTTTGAGTCATTCATCATCATTCAACTTGTAAGTATTGTTTTAGAAATTGGAGAAAGCAACTTTTGGGCGCTTTTAAATGATCGGTTTTCAAAAAATTACTTAGCTCGTCATTGAATATGACACTGAAAACACGTTCTACAACTTCATTTTGGCCCCTAGATCGAGGCAGAGTCAAAGGTCAATTTATTTGAAAATTTTCATTTTTGAACTTGGAGCAGAAAAATCGCCATAATCTGGCCAATTCCTATTCGATTTGAATGGGGAATTTTTTCGCAGATCTGAAATGAATTGTTGAGAAATCAGAAAACGCGCTTGTGCGGTTTTCCACGGGTGTGGGAACATAAAATATTTGTCCCTTCCCTATGCTATAAACACGCAAGTACGTATCAATGGAATTGCCGAGAATTTAGATTTTTTAACAAGAATTTCCCTAAAAATTTGCCTCTCTAATTGGCGGAAATTTGTTTTTTTACATGATTCCCCAAAAAAAAATTAATATACCTGACTGACAATTTGTCTCACGAAACACCCAATATTAATTTTTTAGGAATTGTCCTGAAAATCTGTGCTTTTACGTGGTTCCCCAAAAATTTGTTTTCAGAAACTTATGTTTTCAGCAATTTCCCTGAAAAGTCTCAACGTTCGGTGGAAAACTAGGATTAATCAACTAAATCCACTAAATTAAATGATAGAATGCAGGCAGATTTATTCTCATACGGCGACCAAAATGTGCAATTTTTAAAGACAGACCCAAAAATTTTATTACGGTCAATCAAGTATGCTGCAATGGCCTCTCAATGGACCAAAAACAAAAACGCTCTCGTGCGCACCGCAGCACTCGACCATTATTATTATCTATAACATATGTAAGTTTCTTTCTATTTCTGCAGCAGAAACTAATATATACGTATATATATATAGGTACATATCCAACAAAAATGAAGGTTCCTTTGCAGTCACAGTAACTGTAGATCCTGTTAATGCGTAGAAAATGTGAAATTCCAGGCTCCATACAAATTAGAGAAGCGCCACAGTGAAAATAATAAATACAATCAAGTAAATGGTGAAAGCCACACGGTCCAAGAGATGAGCCAACCAAGCCCAATCTGCTTGATACGGATTACCATTGGACATTAACTTCCCTTCGTCTCCCGGCCCCGTCGATTCTTCTTCCAGCTGACCTCGAGATGGACTGGAGGGTCGCGGATCCAAGCAAAGAACAGTGGAGAACCAACTATCCAAAAATCCTTGTATAATTCCCGGTAACGGTACTGGAGAAGTTCGTTTTGTTGCAGCCAAATATCGGAGGGCAATGGTCCATACTAAAGCCACCGAGACCATGACCAAGGAATCCCGATAGTAAAGAACTGGAACAACGAATAAATACATTACATCCAATTTTTAAAGGATTAAGCGTTGGCTGTCTAATGTGTTTCAAGGATTCCTTAGTGTCCTATTACCTACAATGTCTTTGGCCAGAAGGTTTGTCAAGTTATTAATACATATGTAAATAAAGCGGAGAGATCAACAACGACTTTGCCGTAATTAATTGTTAATGGAGAAGTCTTTATTATTCACTTTACTTATAGCTCAAAACTCGTTAGCTGAGTCCCTTTTTTCCATTACAGACAGTCCACTGGGCACCAACATTTTTGGACCTGTTTTCTTGAATTTCAGGAGGTATACAAATAGTAAATAGTGCTAAATTTGAATGTGCGCATGTGGAAGAAATTTTCTGATTTGCAGGATTATTAGAGCTCCAGAAAACGATTGCACTGTAATATGTAGGCAGATAATCCCGCACTTCTACAGAGTTACTAAAATCAACATTTCGTATATAGGTACAGGGTGATAACAAAGGTTAAACAGCAACGACATGCTTGCGATTGGGTTTTCTTCTACTTATAAAAACCATTTAAAACTAAGTTTGCCATCCTTGTCAATTTCAGCAAAGTATATGGTGTAAACAAGGTACTTAACTAATGCATCATCTAACATTTAACGTAAGGTTCTTCCGACTTGCATAATCTGTAATTGACGGAGTAGATACCCAGGCTCCAGACAAGTTAAAGAAGGGCCATAGTAAAGATAATATACACAATTAAGTAAATGGTGAAAGCCACACGGTCCAAGAGATGAGCCAGCCAAGCCCAATCTGCTTGATACGGATTACCATTGGACATTAACTTCCCTTCGTCTCCCGGCCCCGTCGATTCTTCTT
>JAQGBT010003262.1:0-20225 GCA_034698585.1 Disparrhopalites patrizii | reverse complement strand
AGTGCCCCAATAAATACGTCATTTATTCCTGTGTATTAGTTGCACGATCACATCATATACATTTCATATTCACGCACTATCCATGGTGTGCTGTTATAATATGAGTGGATTGTATTACCTCATTTTCAATTGCTTTTGCGAGACAAAATCTGAAATGTAGGTAAGTCTATTTGCATTAACGAAGGCAATCTCATTTATGCTCATTCATTCATTATGCGCACGAGTCTTATTTGGAGACAAGTGTTTCTGGTTGTGCTTACTGGTTGAAATAAACGTCGTCCAATTATTGACAGAATAAGAAAATCAACTTAGGCATTAGCTGAGATAACTAAGGGTACTAACAATTTAATTTTTGCGCCATTTCAGCATCGGACCATTAAGCTCATTCGTGGTCCGACCATGTATGTATCATATTGCTATTACTAAAGGTATACCTATACATAATTCCGTAATACTTACGTTAAGAGTAAGTTGAAATTTTTGCGTTTTTCCGTCTCCGGTAATTCCCAAAGCCTTAATTCACGACTGACATTATTCAATCTGGATTTGCAATTCCCCTTAAAATAAACATAAATCAAATCAGATAAACGATGGAATGTATCCCCTTCATATTTTTTACGGATTGATAATAATTCAGCTACTACTATGCAATCAAGAGATATTTTGTATTTTGTCCATTATGAATCATAGAAGCGTTTAAGCAAGTTCTCCTGTCGTATACTCTCGCCTATAGTAAAACCCCCCACATTATTCCTCCATTTTTATTCGCAAATCCGCTTATTCAACCAACCAATAATTTAGATACATATACTGAGCACAGAACCACATATTTCAGTACACATTGCTTATTCTGCGTAGATAATAAATCAGTAAATGTACCGCATGTTTCAGGAAAAGCGCCACCAGTTCTAGAGGTCTAGACATACTGTCTAGACATACTCGTTGGAATGCAAAGAAGTCAAGCTTTCAGAATTGAATCGTATTTTTATTTAAAAGCTTTCCGTTTAAAAATCATAGAATGTGAAACGCGTGAAAAAAATAATATATTACTCTTTAGTCAAGGTTGTTGTCGAACGTTTGAAATTAATAAGCAAAAAAAAAATACACCGCAAAAATTAATAACCCTTAGCTAAAACATTATCGTCGTCCTGTTAGGAGTTTCCGCGCCAGTAGATTATTTACGAAAAGTTTCTGATCGACAGACTAGTGTTAACCTACTACGGTATGTTAACGTGCAAAATATTATATATACCTATAATAATATTTACATATAATGCTTTGTTTTGTTAACGCTCAATCAAATGTTTAACATACGCGTTTTCGAACGCGAGTGACATGTCATAATGTTTAAGGGGAAAGGCTTTGAATAAACTTATTGGTTCATCCTAAAAACTTGACTTCTTAGAATATCAACGAGCTATTGCTCTTGTATCAATGTCTGGTTATAGAAAAGTTGAAAACCGTAGACACAGTTGCGTTTTATCAAACGGTACACAAGGTAAATAATTCCCCTATGTTGAAGTTCATGACGATCGATTGTATTTGCATGGCCAATAATTATAGATTACTTCTTGGTGTTTTCAGCTGCTATATTTCTCAGTGCTGGGACGACTTTATTTATCATACATAGCGGAAATGCGGATGTGCACATCCTTTTCAACATCCGTGGACAGAGTCCTTGATTTTTAATTGCCACAAATATTTTGGCGATCCTTGCTGGTACAAAATATACATATAACGAAGTCTTACGAAAGGTGCATATGTAAATACATACACCGGATGGTATAACGTACGTACAAATACATAGTAATTGTAAAAATAAAGGATATTGAAGAATTTCGTCGTTCTAAAGTCTCCAGAGCAGTAACTGAAACCTTACATTATCCTTCCGGGCTGATTATACAACATCCGCTTAATCAACCAGCCCATAAATCAGATAAACCGGATAGGATTGCTTATCCTTTCTAAATAAATAATACAGGAATTAATCAAAATGCCTTTGGTTTCAGGGAAATTTTCAGAGTGTTTAAAAAAACAATTTATAACGATAGCAGGGGGGACTAGTGTGGGAAGTTTTTGCCTATAATTACAAATACGCATACGGGAATCTTATTCACAAACCAAGAGCATTAAAAGTCGCGGTTTTTTTCCTTCTCTCAATCCAGAGTGACAGCATTTGTACAACCTAAAATTCATCCCTGTGCAGAAATTGGGGAAAACGTTGAACAAAATGCTAAGTTCACGCGAAGTTCGATACACATTAAAATTCCTGAGCGGTTTAGCAAGCACAGGTGTACTACCGATTTCAGTGCAAGAACAAACGGGTGAAATTGCAATTGTCCAAAATGTACGAAAAAAGAAGCTTCACGTTTGTTTTGCTCTTATCGACGTTATTCACCTACCATTTCTTTGGATTCGATTGATTCAGTCGGTATTGAGTGGGAAATTACATCCCAAGGAGACCACTTGGCATGTCATGATTGTTTGCTGCACGTCACTTGCACTAGGCTGGTCCATCCGCCTTTTTGACAAATGTCCAGCTTTGGGAAACAAATTGTGGGCCAACATGTTTGGACAACAGGGTGAGTACATTTAAAGTTTATGTCCTTGCAGGCTGCCAATTTTTGGTTGTATTAAGTGACTGTGCCCACATCATTTTGGCCAGCGTGCATCGAAAGTTGAAATTTAGTAATCATTTGCGTGTAGTTCTGCCCCGTAAATTGTGCACATGTTCGTGTCTCCGCGGTGTCCTTCCACACATTTTTTTTTTCAAATTCCGTTCGTAAAACCCCTGTTATTACGTCACTCCGTCGGTCCGTCCTGTACCATTGCTGCTTACATCTCCACTACCCATATACAGTGGAGTCTCCCTATAGCAACTTTATAACAACATTTCTATATATAACGAAATAATTTTTTCCACCCTTCGTGCATGTAAAGTACATATTTTATGTTCTATATAACAACATTTCCCAGTAACAATTTTTTTTCTCTTCCCTTCGGTGTTGTTATAGAGAGACTCCATTGTACAGGATTCAAAAATGTTCCTAAGCCAGGGTAAATTTTCTCCCTGTTTCCGCGAAGATTCTCTGATGTTTCAACAAAATGACTGAACGCAATAGCCCAGGAAAAAGTTGGGACCCCGGCGGGCCCAGAAAAGTTTCGTGTTTTCAGCAGATTCCCTGCCAATTTCGTTCTTAGTTTCTCCGAAGGTATTTGTCACATTTTCCATGACAATGTGAGATTTTAAGATTTTTCCTTAAAATGGGTATAGAAGTTGTTAAAACTAACGTTTTTAGCATTTTCGTTACGATTTTTTGTTCCCATTCCCAAGCAAATGTGCGTTCGTAGCAAGTCGTATACATTTTGTATGCAATTTTCCTTCAAACCAGCGTTTTGGGCGATTTCGAGGAATCTTTCTATCCGACAAAATAAAAATTTTAAAGTTTAAGCACTGCGAATTTGCTTTCTATCAATTTCCGCTGCTATCAGACCCGATGGGATTATGCTTTTACCGATAGGTTTCGTGCATTTTTTCTAATTCTACCTAAGATAGCTGAATCACGCGAGGATGTAGCGGGCATGGACGTTAGTTATTTGCGTCGTGAAGCAGGCTTGGTAATTAACAAGGATTGACATCCGAAATAGTATGAATTAAAATATCTCTTTTTCCTACTTATGAATACAAATTTAAATTTCGGATATCTAAAATATGAAATCTAATTCCAATCCAATTTTATTCAAATATTTACACATATGAATACGTATTCAAACACTTTTCGAATATTTAAAAAAAATTATTTTTAATGCAAGCTGCCATAATTTGTAGATTAAAATAAGCGCAAAATCATTACACAAAATTATAAATGGATTCCGCAAATCTGGTTTTGCAAAAACCGATGCTTTTATACGAACGAAATTGTTATATTACTGCCAATTTAAAAAAATCATTGTTGCAATACCTTGATTTTGTAAAAAAAAACTTACTCGAAGGCGGCAATTAGCAAAATAATGAAAGAATTTTCGAATATGAATAAAGTATCGGAATCCAGATGTCAACACTACATTGAATTTCGAATGTATTTATAATTATAAATTCCAATTCCAATATTTTTCTGACAAAAATATGGATACTAATTCCGATTGAAATACTGAAAAATAATATGAAATATGAATACATTACCGATTTGAATTCGAATACCGATTCGGATGTCATGCCTTGGTAATTAAATATAATACATTCTATACGTTGTGTGGGTGGCGGAGGTACCAAAACAATAACGGCCAATAATGGTAATGACGAACTGACGGAACTCGCAGATCAGAAGATATACCTTTATGTCTTCACCTCGTGATCGCGAGTGTAAAAATCCCTTCTTTTTACCTAAATGAAGTCGGTCCATTTAAACATTTCAGTTGTTTAGTCAGTAGCAGTAAATACGATAAAAATGTACTACCAAAATTTATTGCGAATATGTACACTTTAAATTTGCACTGAATAGTAAATATATATTCGCACTGAAGAGTAAATATACTCTGAAGAGTAAATATATATTCGCCATAACAAAGACTTTGTAATGTGACTGCAGTAAACGTCCGCCGAATATTTTTGTATTCCATTCATGAACTCATGGTGCTGGTTGTTCCGACTACGTTTCCGGTGGGAATGGGAATGTATTTGTCATTCTACGTCTTGCAACCGAGAAACATGATGTACTTGTCATCCTTGTGGGATTTCAACCGAATTCTGTCGCTTTCCGGACTGGCATGGTGCATGATTGAGACTTGCTTCATTTACAATACGGTGTCCATCATGATATACGCAATATTTTTTCAGGCAACTTTCTTCGTGAAAATCCGTAACGCTTTCCAATTGTTGTTGCATCGTGCGAGGTATTACTGCAAAGTTACAGATGTGTAGCGTATGTTGCATAAGGCTTATAAAACAATCGTTACTTACCGCTTCGCAGCCAATGTTTATTATACCACGTAAATTTGTTTTGATCGCTTTGCAGTTACTCAAAGGCCCAAAATCGGAGTCAGTACACACAATTATTCAAATTTCTTCAGCAGTGTCGCCACATCCAGCTGGAGCTGGAACTGTTCAACGTCATCTGCTCTCCCATGCTCTTTGCCAACAAATGCATTTTCCTGGGGGGTGCCATCATCTCGGGTTTCTACTCGATTGTATTTGTGAAACAGGACTGGGTCTTTTCTTGCATCAGTGCCCTCTTGTTTGTGACTATGTCGGTCTATTACCTTCTGCTGTATGATCTAGCATTTGCTTACCCGGACAAAATGTCAAGAGCAAAGAAGGAAATACTTTTCTCGGCTCATTGCGTGCTAGGTAACGCCAATCGGAGGTCGATCCAAACGAAGGCGGCATCCATTCGATCATTAGACGTGAGAATGGGCAGTTTTAGGACTTTGGAGCGAACTTCCACTCCTGAGTACGTCGACTACATCGCCACAAATGTAGTCAATCTCATGCTTGCATTTGAATGAGCAAATGTGTATTCATGTCCACTAAGTATGTAGTTGTTATGTATAGCAAATGAATTCTATAATGAAATTGTTTTATTTCCAAAATAAATAAATAAAAGGAAATTCGGCTTTAAAGAAAAGTTACGTAAATGCTTCAAAAATTTTCGAAATACATATGGTGATCGAGGTTATTTTGGCCAGCACACTTGTAGCTGTACCGACTAGGAAATTAATGCCAGGAACAAGTACACAATGTCATTTAAAATCCAAAGAGTTGTCCTCAGTCGTCTCAAAAGCTTGTTTACCGAAATTCAGCGGTTTTCCAGAAAACGTTTTTTTAGTATAAGAGCAATTCTGAGATCGATTCAGACCATTTTTTTAAACTTAGTGGTGTTGCCTAGCTGCTGAGTTTCGGATGTAAAAAACCAAAACAGTTTTAAGATCTCGGCCACTCTGGCTTGGTACCGAGAAAATCTCAAATTAATCCGATCGATGGTTTTTGAAATAAAAAATAATACAGATTTGCGATATTCGCAATTTTGCAACTTCCTGACACAAGGTCGACATCAATTGGGATTCCTACAAAATTTTTCTTAATGCCGGTTGCGCACAACTTAGTTTGGTATATAATTCGAAGCATCAATGTTTTCGCTTTATATTTTTTCCACTTCCTCCTTAATATTGATTGCGAACTTTTCATACCTGTCCGAGATTGGATACACCTTAAATTTTTGCTAATTTTGCCTATCTACCTATCCTACAAACGATTTAGTAGATCAATACTAAAATAGTTCCATTCTTATTATGCTCTAGAATCCTGCCATTAATAATAATATTTTTCTGATAATTTAATTTCACCATAGCGAGTACCGCGAATTTTTTTGTACACCTGTATGCACCTTCTGTAAAAATAATTAGAGGTAGATATAATTAACTTTGAAAACGTTTTTTGTGGAAACTTCACGCGTCAGGAAAACCAAATTTTGTAGCGACGTACAATAGCATGTCTAGATTGAAGTGCAGTAGCGTATTTGTTCCAAGAATCAATGCCGTAGTTAGCATAGCTACCTCAGTATTGGCCAAAATAACCTCGATCACCTTTAGTAGTTGAAAACATTTATTACATACTTTCATTTTGCGTCGTTCATTCTTTATATTTATTGCTGTAGAAATATTTCCTTATACGCAAATACGAATACATACGGCGTAATTCCTACATTCTACTATAGTTAAGAAATATAGACCGACACAGGCACGTCATTTGGGCGTGTACAGGTATCAAACGTGGATTTGCCTTCTTAACCGAGCCTGACACGCGTTGCCAATTAACAACGGATTGCTTTCCGTTTTAAGTGGCATATTTACATACGGCTCTTATGACAGCTTTCTCCATGACAACTCTCACCACATCCGCGCGCTTCATTAGGTACAAGATACCAAGAAACATGAAGCCCCTCTGCCTCTTATTAGACCCGGTCCTACCATAGCTTACAATATTGTACGTGTTAGTATTTCCTGTATACAATAATATGATTGCGGATCTAAAAGAAAAATATCTTACCATTTCGACTAAGGCTATCTATGTAAGTTATTCGGTTTTTCAAACTTAAAGTTCAATTTTCGCCAAAATCAACTTCGGACACAAAATTTTCCATGTTCTTCCAACCGTAAAAACTTGGCCTTGCTGAGCAAAATTGTATTCCGGGCCTCCGAAAGTCGATCCCATTTTGGTCAAACAAGAATAGCCAATTTGTGACAAATGGAATAAAAAATAAACTTTGTCTTTAAACTGCCCTGATCCACAATAAAATTCTACATGGAATATTTGCATCAACTCCAGTGTAGCATGGCTGCTTTAAAGTCGCAGGGAGCATAGTATGTTTCCCGGGGCCTAGTGTAATAGATGAATTGAGAGGTAATGAATTGTATAAAAAAAAGTGATTTCCCTGGTTACTGGATTCTCCGAGAGGTTTAATGGATTACTATTTGCATTAATTAAACCGAATATCTGTGTGCGAGATATGTTTCCTGTACTATGATTTCAATTAAATTGAGAAAGCCGATCTCCGGCCATGCTTAGGTACATAATACTTAATTTCTTTTCCGTCTCTAATGTTGTATTAACATCCGACTTTCGTTGTAAAAACAATTCAACACTATAAAAGTACTCAAACTGCAGCAGCTCCTGAATTTTTTGCAAACACTTACATACTCCATCAGCCGTGCATTCTATCACAACCAAAATTATATTCTTTCTCCAACATAAATTTTACATTTAAGGAAACTTGAAGACCGGTAAATCTTGCAAGACAAATTAATGGATGTCTTGTGTTTTGTTGAACTTGGTTACTACTCTTGAACAATTTTGACGGCTTGCTCTACGACCGTTTTGCTACTGGATTTTGTACAACTTTTGCCAGTTTTTAGGGTCAGTTCAACACGTAACGAAATGCTCTCTTTTGCTAAAAAACGTGAGCAGGGCGATGTTTCTTTATGATTTTGTTCAAACGGGACACAAGGTGTTTCGGAAGCTCCAAATATCGCGGACAGATTTCAAACAACAGTGGAACCTCTTCATAACAGCACCACTTATAACAGCATGTTCTGAATAACGTCGGGAAATTCGCCGCACCTTGTACATGGAATACATATTAATTGTGTTCTCTATAACAGCATTCCTTTTATAACAGCAAAATTTTGGGCTCCCTTGGACACTGCTATAGAGAGACTCCACTGAAGTTGCTTATAATTTTTGCCGGCCGAAGGCGGGATGGGCATGCTAGTTCATATAATAATTGTCAAGTGTCAAGTCTGTGTTGTAATTTTATTAATTCAATGAAATAAGGGACTTTAATTTTGTACACGCAATAATAAAGAAATATGTGTTCTCGTAAAAAAGAAAGCTCAGAGACCAATTGATCCGTCCAAACTTTTTTCAACGAAGTGCTTCTGTAGCTTTAGTTTGTGTGTATCTGTGTATGACGAACGAGAATAGTAGAAAAGTTCACCCAAAATATATATGTTGCTTGGATGTCGTGAATGGTGAGAAAGTGGTCAGGCAAACAAAGGGAATGATCACCCAAGGAAGATAATTGAAGTATAACAGCACATCTCTGATGTTATTAATTGTCACAAGAAATTTGCCAGCTTAACTGCATAGGAAATGCATTTAAGGCATACAAAAAATTGTACCGTTACCAACAATGGGGGTGTAGCTCAGATGGTAGAGCGCTCGCTTAGCATGTGAGAGGTACGGGGATCGATACCCCGCACCTCCATTCTAATTTTTTGCTTTTCTAGAAATATAAAGAGACAGTACGCTTTCATATAATAGTCTTGACGCTTCTGGAACGTAACCAACACCTTTTTTTTTTTGCTCAAGCAAATTTCCCACCAACACATTTTATTAAAATGCTTGACTTTGATTCAAGAGCATAGGGAGAATAAACAACTGCATATACGTACTTGGATAAAGTTTATTATTGAGCCAGAGTACGATACACTCGCGACGTGGTAGTGTATATAGTATATGTACATTCTGCAGACACATGTATTGCACCTTCTGCGCAATCTTTCTCTAATATTTTGCATGGAAATCCAAGGCCACATAATCTCTTTTGAATACTGTTTCCACGTTTTGCTCTTTTACGTCTAGCTATTCTCACACTGTAATAACTATGGACAAATGAAATCGCAGACTAAGCAAAAGTAAAATGTCACCATAAATTTACTTTCTCCCAGATTATTCCGAACCAGCCAACGAAAGGTCATATATAAATCATGACAATCTTTCCTTCAAAATGTCAATTAAGCGGTCGTGGCCGAGTGGTTAAGGCGTCTGACTAGAAATCAGATTCCCTCTGGGAGCGTAGGTTCGAGTCCTACCGACCGCGAAATTTTTGTTCGAAGACATTCGGTGATTACATACGTAAATACGCATGTATACAAAATCCTGATAGCATATACGCAGCCTGACAAGAACATAAACAATAATTTCGTGGATATTTTCTCGTGTGTATTTTTTAATTTTTTAAGCCGTGTAGCGAACTGTTGGCATTTGACATGGTAACAGCGAAATTACGAATACAAAGGTCCATATTTCTCAAGAAATGCTATGATTTCCTTTGGTGAAAGACAGTTTAATAAAACTTAAATGGTAAGACAGTAAGAGTTAATACAGTTAAGAGTGAGTATAAGAGATTCAATGAAAAGCTTCTGCGCCAGCGCAAAAACGTATCTAGCCATTGTTGATTTCAGTATGCACAATGCACTGCGGCACATAATAATAGGCCTAATAATTTTATCATTAATTAATTATTGACAATAATGTAAAATGTAAATATATTTATACGGGAAACCGAAAGCCTTATTTAACAAAACAAGCTACCGTTTTTAAAATAGTATTGGCTATACGGGCTGCTATGTACTGAAAACTAATTGTCGTGTCGTGAGGTCGTGACTATATAAGACTTATAAACTATATACTAGTCACTACAGTCACTATAGGGACCATCTCACTATATAGTGACTAAATCACTCACACTCGCAAGTGTCACACGTCACAAAGTAAGTCGTAACAAGTAACAATAACAATCAGTCAATCACGAAATCAGCATCGCAGTCTCGACATCTCCCCAATACTAATTACAATTACTATATACTTGAGTTAAAAGGTCATTGCCATAGATAAAGCGAGATGGATTCTCAAGCTGAAATGCGACAACAAGATGCCGACAACGCAGCGCCAAACAGCGGGGTTTATCCTCAGCCAGTTGTACTGATGGCAGGAGCAAATTGTCCACGTTGTGGGGTATGTATTCAATAATTCAATTGAATTAACACAATCCAAGTAACAAATATCATAACAATGAATTCTAATAATACGAGCTCGATCTTGCTCCTTAGTAGAAATGCTAATTACTACTACCACGGATCAAGTTTTGAATTGCAATAGCAATTCGAAGAGCTGTGAATGAAGAGCTGTGGCTTTTAGAATTGCTTTATCACTCTCCCTTCAATATTCAACAGTTGATCGGAGCCAAACAAGTTCCCACAAATCTCCACAATTATCATATTTTTTTGGAATTACTTACAACACAATCCTGATTGCAGAACATCAAAATACATGACAAAGCCATCGACAAATATCACTGACAGTAAAAATTACCTGGAATACCACTATTGGGATGGTAACAATACTAACAATCCGATTTGATCCAAACTTATTTTTAGTTCGATTCGTTTCAAAGCTCGAATCGAATCGACAGCAATTCGATCCGATTCATAAATCAAACGATTCGATTGGGTTCGATTCAAGTCCATAGATTGAATCGAAGCATGATTAAAACGGTCCAAAAACTAAATTATTGTAACACATTTTTTTCAGTTTTTGCAAATTTTAAGCATATGAAGAAGTGTATCTAATAATTGGTCACGTCAATTAAATACGAGTAAAGTAATCTTGATATAATATTTACCGTTGATTTGAATTTTCTGCACTGCTTCCGAAGAATATCCAAAAATTGTGTATACATATTAAATAATGAATCGAATAAATCCAATTTCAATTAAATTTTATGATTTACGATTTACGTCTTGAATCGAATTATTTGATTCGATTCACGGTTTGGAATCGAATCAAATTTTTAAGTAATTGAAATGAATCGAAAAATCCGATTCAGAGTCGAAACGTTGCCATCCCTAAATAGCATCCTGTTTTTTGTAAGGAATACGGGAACGTGTAAAGTCATATCTAAATGCAAGGCATTGACAATCCGGGATTAAAATCACGGGATTACGGATTTGGATTACGGATTACATAATCCAGTATTAAATCCCGGATTAGTTTTCACGGTGGAATAATCCGTAATCCATAATCCAGTTAAAATCGTAGTGGAGATTTAATCCGTAATCCCGAGCCACCCAAAATTTGGGATTGCGGGATTACAACAAGGTGCCAAAAAAGCAACAGTCGCAGAATAGAATACGTGCACCCTCATATCTACTTTGAATAACATACAGACAGGGTATCAATTCTAATTACTCGCTCTCTATCCATATGTTCCCCACACTGTGGAAAACAGAATTGTATGTTTTAAACAGAAATTCACGCGTTTTCCGATTCGTGCAAATCGGAAAACAAATGGTTTCTACGCAGAATTTTATTAGGATACTTGCAAAAATTATCCTATTAGATTTTGAGTGGAATTAACTTTTCTCCAAAAATGTTCCCAGTCCAAAAATGACCCTGTCTGTTTAAATCGATGTTTGATTTCGGCTCGATAATGTTCAAAATAATTTACTAGTTCGTGTTTCTATTTAATTTAATGGCGAGTTAGGAAAGCATATTTCTGACGACTTTTGTTGCAATTAAATAGGTAAATTAATAACTTTGACAATTGACTCTAAAAAGCCTTTTTTTAAATTGCCGTAACTTGGCTAATCTTGGTTGGTTCAGGACATAAGACCTTACCGGTAGGAAATAAAACCTAGCAGGAAATAAAGTTTTCTAGAACCGCATCAAAACTACGTTAAAATAATATCTTCAACAACTAGCATGCCCACACTGCCTACTGCGGCAGACACGCAATCGATTTAAAGATCGTGGAATTTGGAAAATCGTTGCATTGTTAGAAAGCGATATCTTCGGTGTTTGGAACAACGTGGTCATTTCAATTCTGAATTAAGCCAATTGTTAAATTTTCCAATTCTGAATTTGTAATTTTATTGTTTAATTCGGTTTAGATTCAGTTCCCTTTTTAATTTTATGTATCTCTTATTTCGACTGTGCCGCCATGCTTTGCATTTGCGGCCAAATTTAGCGAATAAGGCGAAACGTCGCGAAGCGTCGCAGAGCGTCGCGAAGCGTGGCACGGGTTTTATACTGTAGTAAGAATGGGAGGAATATATGTATGTATAGAGGGGATATAATTAGAGTTATTCCCGTACATAGCACAACTATACAGATAGCGAAACCAATAAAATCCAAATCACAAATTTCATAATCCGTCAATGCCTTGTCTAAATGCAAAGTACAAAAATTAATTGAACCTTCTGCTGTACTACAGAAAGGAGTCATAGTACAACAGATCAATATTGTGATTGTCGTCGTAGCAATCATTGCCTTCTTCTTCATCCACATCTACGCCCTCCTCTTCCTTCTCTGTATGTACGAGAATCGTTGCACCGTTTGCGGAGCAGTTTATAACTGAGGACAACTTCGTAATTAATACATCGTATACACTTTTACACCCCGGAGGGGTGTAAAAGAAAACGTCATTTTCAGATTAATAAAACAACCAGTAAATAAAAATGGATTATAATGAACTTAAATTACTTCTCCGATATTAATAATTATTACCAGAATATACTATGTATATAGTATACAGTGAGGACCTACATAATTATACGCATAATTATATTGTACATATAGAACAAAATTTTAGTAGTCAGTGTAGCAAAAACAAATGCCGCGGTCGGTAGGATTCGAACCTACGCTCCCAGAGGGAATCTGATTTCTAGTCAGACGCCTTAACCACTCGGCCACGACCGCTTGGTTGACATTTTGGGGGAAATATGGTCATCATCTACAAATGACCCGGATTAGTCGAGTTGGGATGTCAGCATTCGCGTTACAAATGTCACTTGCTTACTTTGCGATTTAATCACCTCATCAAAACTTGAGCTTCATAAATGAGGGAAA
This sequence comes from Disparrhopalites patrizii, assembly GCA_034698585.1. Taxonomy (NCBI): domain Eukaryota; kingdom Metazoa; phylum Arthropoda; class Collembola; order Symphypleona; family Sminthuridae; genus Disparrhopalites; species Disparrhopalites patrizii. The sequence continues at coordinate 7,039 of JAQGBT010003262.1, read as the reverse complement.
ACGAGTAAAATAAAAGGAGAAAACAACTGACTGACTGGGAGATAAGACAACGTGCATTCGTCCACGTGGCGCATACGAAGAAGAGTTACTCACATACAGCTTCTGACATAACTGTAATAAAATCGTGTTGGGTTGTTGGGTAGAACTTCTAATATGCATTTGATTACGCCTTGCATTGTTGATCCATTCATTTTTTTTATTCTTTACCTGCATTGTATTTCTCACGCACGAGTGAGGATTCACAATCCAAATACAGTGGAGTGTCTCTATAACAAGTCTCTTTATAACAACAATTCTCTGTAACAACATTATTTTTCATGCCGTTCGCACATGTAAGGTACATATTTAATGTTCTTTATAACCAATTTTCCCTGTAACAATATTTTTTGCACGTCCCTTCAGACTTGTTACATAGAAACTCCACTGTAAGGGCTGCACTCAGTCATTTTATCAAAAGTTGGCCGAACAAAAAAGTAATGGAGGTGCGGGGTATCGATCCCCGTACCTCTCACATGCTAAGCGAGCGCTCTACCATCTGAGCTACACCCCCATTGTTGATAACGGTACAATTTTTTATACGTTATGTCGCTATCAATTGTAAAATGTTCGTGGTAAAAACGCGTTTGTCATACACATGTATAGAAATACTGGCCACCTGCATGATCAAGACGTAGTATTCACATGTTTTTAAGTTGCTATTTCTGTGCCCTTAACTTTCACAATCTCACAATACCCCGTCGTGATCAGAGAATGCAACGTATCACTACATAATTAAATTACCTATACCTATACCTATATGGTATGGTATATGTAACAACTTTATAATGCATTTTAATAGAAACTACTTGTATCTCTATGTAATTATTATGCTGAGACTGAGAGAGGTGTTTGTATACAGCTGAAAATACATTTGGGTGAACGCTCCAAATCATTTTATTAAAACAATTACAGTGGAGTCTCTCTGTAACAGCATCCAAGGGAACTCAAAATTTTGCTGTTATAAAAGGAATGCTGTTACGGAGAACACAATTATTATGTATTCTATGTATATACTTGCAAAAAGGGTATTAATTTTTGCAAGAATGACACGCCAAATCAGGCGTGACAGGCCACCAGACTCAGGTGCCCTTCATATGTATTCTTACTGCTTGGACACCTGAATCAGGTGCCCTGTCACGCCTGATTTGGCGTGTCATTTTTGCAAAAATAAATACCCCTTTAAAATTAAATACCCTTTTTGCGAGTTTGTACAAGGTGCTGCGAATTTCATGACATTATTGAGAACATGATGTTATAAGGGGTGCTGTTATGGAGAGACTCCACTGTATGGTCTATAGAGATAAGCTAAACTGAAACTGCTGTCTTCAGACTCCAGAGTTGATATTACCTATATGTGCATTTCCTCTCAAAATTTTTTAACAATGTGCTATTGTAAAATTATGAAAAGTATTATAAACTGTGTTTTCTTAAAACACTAAGAATACTGTAAGTGGCGAAAGCACAGCACTGCTCCATATAGATTTTCAACAATAGTATGCAATCACGGATGGCACTGCAAGTGTGAAGCAAACATTAAAAAATAACGCAGTATTAATAATATACATATGTTTATGTACATATTATGTATATAATATAACTGTAAAAATAAATTGTCATTTTCTTGAATGCTATATTCCATCGTGGTTATTTCTATTATTGTGCCTTCCCTTGAAAAGTGATTAAAAAAGTCCCTTCCGACGCGGGAAGAATTGCTTCTTATTGGACAGGTAAGGATTTCCCAACTAAACGGAGTTTCTTCAAAGATTTGCGTCGGCATTTCCAACAAGGGCAACCATTTTTTTTTTAATGGAAGACATTTAGTTCCGTGAACGGCTATCAGATTCGAATCTGAATATGGAAGATGAAAATGAAAACATGTTACTTGTGCGATGGATTCGTGGTGAATTTTACGTTTGAATGTAATTAAAAACATGGGGAAATGATGCTTTATTCAGAAACCCAATCTCTTTTTATGTTTTGGTGCATAGTCATTAGCCACAGACAACAAGCTGGACCAGGCGGAGTCTATATTTAGGAAGGTGTACTTTTGCATTAAATATCATATACAAATAAATTTAATACAACTTCCTAAATTTTATCGAACGTAATCGTAAAAGTAACGTAGTGGCATCTATATATAACTAAATAAATAAAATATCTTAAAAACCAATTTGAAAAAAGACAAAAACATTTCAAGCAAAATAGAACTAAAAATTAGAAATAAAAATCTGTCCCAATTCACTTCTATATATTAAAGGTATGTATTTTTGAACTCTATCAACTCCGACAAGGTCAATCGACTTACTTCATAGCGGCTCCCTTTAAATAAACTTTTCCCGTTGTAGCCAAATTCCACTATAGAGAGATTATCTACTCAGATTTAAGTGTATCTGTTAAGATTTAAGAATATGTATTATATATAGCTCTTGAAAATCTCCAATAATCTCACTATCAGAATGAATTATATAAATATTTGATTTTCATAGCGAGTAAAGCATTTCAAGCGTTGTTTGCTATCCTTAGACCATTTTGCTGACGGCCAGAACAAAGGATAAATTCCAGGTCCTGAATAACTCCAAAGATTGGATGCCCGTGATCACGTCGTTAATTGACGATGAACAGCTACTGGAATATAATGAAGACAAGGCGGATTCTGTATTACGTCCCGCTTTGGTCTGTAGCGGAAAATGAAAGTGGTGTTCATATGAATTTTTAGAAATTAATCGCAAGCTAATTATTCATATGAGGAATTAAAGTATGTTAGAAATCCGTAGCAGTAACCATTTCTGTGCACTTTCATTTATGCATTTCGCAAGTCTTGCGTCAATTTCGTTCTTGTCATTTATGGCTTAACGCATCACGAAGTTTGACAAAAGCTCGTGTGTTGAATTGTGCATTAAAAGTACACTACAGTCAAGAATCTTGGTGACACTCACAGTGAAGCATAAAATATATAAGATATGCTACGTTGATAAGTCGCCTTCAAATACAATGAATTCTGCAAAGAACGAGCGAGTCTGTATGCATATGTATGGTATATAACAAAGGGAAAAAAATTGAGATTTACAAGAAGTTTCCAATGAATCTGTAGCAAAATGTTCGCGGTCGGTAGGATTCGAACCTACGCTCCCAGAGGGAATCTGATTTCTAGTCAGACGCCTTAACCACTCGGCCACGACCGCTTGGTTGACATTTTGGGGGAAATATGGTAATCATCTACACATGACCCTTCTTATTTTGGGCCAGTAGCATTCTTGTTATAAATGTCAATTGCTTGCTTTTCTATTTTACCTCCTCATCAAAAGTGCAGCGTCAGAAATGAGGAAAAACAAGTAAATAACGGAGCAAGCATCTGTGTACGAGATAAAACAACTTGTATTTTTCTCCACATAGCACATACAGTCGAACCTCTCTATAACGGACTCCCTTATAACGGTTTTCTCTCTATACCGGCGACTGAAAATGCTTCCCTCAAAAAATTTCTCCTATTGTTAACATAGAAATTTCTTTTCTCAATAACGGTTTTTCGTTATAACGGGAAAAATATGCTCATTTTAGGGGAACCGTTATAGATAGGTTCGACTGTATGAAGATATTATAAGAAGCACTTTTTGTACACATTACATATAGCTTCTTATAGATGTACCAATCATATTATGAGCATAGATAGGTACATAACTGCTCATAAATTGCGTTTGATTGAGCCTTCATTATTGATTCATCCGTTTTAATAACTAATTACAGTCGACTCTCGCTATAACAGCACCCTATAAAGCATCAAATTTCGCTTGTTATAGCGAAAAACTGTTATAGAGAACGGACATTTCTATGTTAACAAATGGAGTAAGTTTTTGAGGGAAGCATTTTTTGTTGCTGTTACAACAAGAGTACTGTTATACAGGGGACTGTTATAGAGAGAGTCGACTGTAAATTAGTTTCTCATGCACAAATGAATCCCCAATTAAGTAATATATTAGACATAGTAATAAAAAGGCTACCGAGAGTAAAAAATTAGAATGGAGGTGCGGGGTATCGATCCCCGTACCTCTCACATGCTAAGCGAGCGCTCTACCATCTGAGCTACACCCCCATTATTGGTTACGGTACAATTTTTGACTCACTATCAATTGTGTGAAGTTGATCATTGTAATGTGTTTTACCTATTTCTAGGGCAAGGTTATTCACTATGATACATTCACTTTTAATCTAGGTACCTACTATACTTGCTTATCTGAATACATATGCAGATGTAGAGATATGGCCCAATTGAATGATCAAGGCGTAGTCGTTACTTGTGTGCACTTTCTCAATCTCACAATGCCCCGTAATGAAGCAAAGCAAGATGTGCCAACTGTATGACTGCAGCCGACTCTGTACAACAGCTCGTCGTACCTGAGAAAATGTTCTGCGTTATAGCAAAACATGGTTTTAAAGAAACATGTTAACAACTGGGAAAAGTTGTTGAGGGAAACATTTTTTCCCATTTTTTGGGAATACGTTATAGATAGAGTTAATTGTACTTTATCAAATGCATTTTAATGTAAAATCTTCTATTGAACTCAAAGGGCTATCTATATACATACATGCATACGTGAGAAAATTTTGAATTAAATAAAACTCATGATCTAATATCGACTGAAAATAATTCTGAACATACCATAGATAAAGCATTTCTACTCTATATTTTATTGTTGTGCAGTTATGGAATGGATTATTGCAAATATAAAATGAGCAATTGGTAAAAAATACACCCAGCATTTTACACACCAAATTACGAAAAACATGGAACAATGCTCCGTAGATTCCCAGTATGTACATACATTTACATAAATAGGTTTTTATTACAAAAAAAATTATCTCAAGGCGACACTGGAAATACAATCGCTTACTGAAGGTATTTCAAGCATTTATGGAACAATCATGTATTGTTAAATATTGTTAAAGCACTAGCTTTGGGAGGTACCATTCCATTTCCTCGGAGACTGTCTTCCTTATTGGTAATTCTAATTTCTGCATCTGTTCTACTGGAAAAGGGTAGAAAATGTCCCTTCCAACGCCAGAAGAGTTAATCCTTATTGACCAGGTGAGTCATTTCAAATAGAAAGGAAAACATAATCAAATATGTGTATTGTGACTTCTGACTACAGGAAAAATGACAAATTTAACTTTTAAATACGGAAAAAAATTCAGTTCCGTGACCGGCTGGCAGATTTGGATCTAAATAAAGATGAGAATGACAACATGTTCCTCGTGCGATGGATTCGTGGTAAGCTTAAATGGGGATTAAAAATATGAGGAAGTGTTGCTTGATATTTGTTTTAGTATTATAATAATATTTTTTCTGTACACAGCGAGAGACAACAAGCTGGACCAGGCGGAGTCTTTGCTCAGGAAGGTACAATTGCATTTAATGAATCATATTTTTGCATAAATCCGAAATAACTGCGTTTTATACATAGTCATCGTAAAAACAACATTATAGCGTTTATTATGATTGAATAAAATATTGAAAAAAACAATGAAAAAAAGAAGAAAAATAAATACAAAATTATTAACAATAAAAATAACGAATTTAAAGTATTAAACAAAATTTTACAATAATAAGCCGAAACTGCTTTGACATTAAAATTGCAGGCTCGCAAATACGAACAGGAGCATGATTTGAGGAACGTTTTGACCTGGAAACCTCCAGAATTGCTAACGCGCATGATCCCTTGGGATGTCACAAAACGGGCGAAGGACAAAACACCCGTTGTCTTTGCCCCCGTCGGGCTGTGGGACCTCAAAGGCGTGATGGAGCTGGGGATGTTCGATGATTTGATTCGCTACGGTGATCAGTGCTGTGCATTTCTCACGAAGCAGTGCAAGGGTCACGTGACGTCAGAGGGCGCTCCCCTCACCCAGAGCTTATGGGTCACGGATGCAGCCAATGTGTCCATTACCCAATTCACTTCCGTTAAGGGTACTTATTTCGACAGTTTCAACATTTACTATTAGAATTTCTTTTGGCATAAACCACTGAAAAAAAGGAGTAATTATGGTAAATAATTAAAATAACAGTGGTACAAGCCATTAAAATGCTGATGACCAATTTCCTGGACCACAGACCGGAGAGTCTGAGGGGGAACATCTGCATTAATAGTAAGAGTGGATACATTTTATAGGTCTTGGAAATGCCCATTAAAGGATTAAATTCATTAATTCTATGTTCGTTTGTAGCAAGCAGAGCCTTTCAAGGGCTGTACTCCATCATGAGGCCGTTGATGACGGCTAGAACAAAGGATAAATTCCAGGTATTGACCACCTCCAAAGAGTGGATGCCCGTGCTTAAATCCTTAATTGACGATGATCAGCTGCCGGAATATTATGGGGGGAGGGCGGATTCCAACATACATCCGGCCTTGGGGCACGTCTACAGTGGGAAATAGACAGAGATAGCAGTTTGTGGGGCGAAATTCGGATAATTCGTCCTACATATGTACTAACTGTTTAGAAATTAAATGCAGCTTGAACCTATATAACTCCGTAACTATTTCCGGGTTCATTTCCATATTCATTCTAACCAACCATTTAAAGCATTTTTTTGCTTTTTACGTGACAAACATTACAGGGGATTCATATAGTGGAGAAAATAATTCAAGGCAGGAAAATAAGCAACAATTCATTTTTACTGCCTTAGTATATCTTCATACAAATTTGATGAATGTCAACAGAAAACAAATTTAATTAGAAACGAATTTCAATTTCAATTTAACGAATTGTTACAAAAACGAATTTGATTGCAGTTTAACGTATTTTAATACAAACAAAATTTAATAAAAAATGAATTTTAAACCAAAAAAATTAGTACAAATTTAACGCATTTTAATACAAAACGAAATGTAATACAAAACCGTATTTTAATGGAAATGAAATTTAATTCAAATTTGTCAATCAAATCGAAGAACCGGACAAGGAGAAATTGCTGTTACTTCACCAATTCGGCACTTAAATTGAGAAA
>JAQGBT010003261.1:0-20231 GCA_034698585.1 Disparrhopalites patrizii | reverse complement strand
ATTTTGTAACACGCCGTTATAATGTAATGTTGAAGTGTATGAAATAGTGTGGAAACGTGACAATTGTCAATTCCATGAGCAAGAAGTACGTTCGTATATGTATATCAAATAGTACATAAGGCGGACGCTTGAGCACCTGCCTCAAGACCACTCCGTCTTGCCATCAATTCGCAATTGATGGCATGTGCAAGCATTAGGTACATATACTACATAGTTTTTGTCGTTCTGGTGCTGCATTTCAGCGTCGGGCCGATATGTCCAAATACGTATTTGTAGCTATTAGCCTACTCAGGCGATATCCCGACTTTGTGCCCACCGGCCCGACAATTCGCCAACTATGATTGTTGACTGGGGAAATCTCTATTCCCCGCTTTCGGCTACTTTTTATTCCCTCTAGAAGCATCCACAGAGTCAAGAGGAAGAGAAAGTTCAAGCAAAGTGTTTCTTGGCCTTCTTCTACATTTTACAACTTGCTCAATCATACAATGATTTTTTTGCAATTGCAAAAAATTAGTACCATCTGACTCATTTTTCTGCCTCTCATTTGAGCACACGTAGGATCCCATTCTTACATTCTTAATTCATTGAAGTGACACCAAAACAATTTTATTCTTTATTGGAATGGGCCATCCATTTTCTTTCCTCACGTAAATATCTCGGCACTTCGTCGGCAGCATGATGGCAATGGGAAAACAATGATTGAAATCATTTTTAACTATTGTACCATGTCAGGTTTTGACTCTTAGATTGGGGGAAAAAACAGATTTCAATGCGGAATTTCAACAGTACAGATATAATTACATACATATAACATATACAGTAGATATGTGTACGTGTGTAATGTGGAGTATGTATAGGCAATATATTAGTAGGTGGAGCTTTGCACTGATATTTTCTCTCGTCTATGGAAAATCGTCATTTTCACGTGTGAATGAATGTAATTCCTTTAAAAATGTAGGGTATAGTTGAGTACGTATACACATATACATATGTATACTATATGGACAGTTTAGTATATATACTAAACTATCTCTGCGGGTATGGGTTTATTTAGTGTCATCAGAATATACCAAGAAACCAAGGTATAGCATGTGGTTTTTGAAATGGACTGTGAGAAGCAATCACCAATAAATATCTGACGGGATCGTTCAATAATCCATTTTCATTTATATTATATAACCTAGGTACCCTTCATAACCCGCTCATAACCCAGGTAAACCCCTACCCCCTGATTGCGTATACTAAAAAAAATAACATGCTAATACTACGATTTATACTATACCTGAATATTGAGAAATAGTAATTATTAATGGTGACATTCAAGGAATTCGCTTCTACTCCAATTAATCATATCATCAATAATCTAGTACGCCGTGACGCCGTCATCTTTAGTCTCCATGGACTCCAAAATGCTGTCAGAACTTTTGTGAATGTTATATGCCCTTGTACTGTCAGCTGTGACACAAAATATTTCTTACATATTTGAGGGTTGTTCTACCAATTAACCTTGAATACTAAGACAACAATATAGACACAACGTATATCTCCAAGTTTAGATAATATCTGTGTTAATCTATAGTAGTGGGATTTACAAAACTTCGTCTGTTTTACTGGAAGTAAAGTTGCAGCGGTTTTATTTTAATTATTAATTTGTATAACCCTTTATCAATTTAATAAAATAAATTTGTAATCTGTATTTTTCGTACTAGTAAATGCTTAAATTGTATTCGGTTTCTGGGGGCTTTTTAAAAACGTGGTTAGTATAAACCCCCTGTAGATTTTTTTTGTACAAGAATTAAAATTATTCTTAGGAATTTTTCCTCAGCCTTTTTGCCCTTTTTACGTCATCAGCAAGGAAGACGAAGGAGGAAGGAATGAGAATATTATTTTGTAGGTCTTTTCAATAAAATGTTCACTTTATGGAAAAAACTACGAGTTCATGAACACGAAATTTTAGAGAATGTTCTTTAAAATTAGAATGAAGCGTTGGAGAAAACACTGGATAAATCCTGTAAAATAAAAGTACATTTACCTTTAAAAAATGTATGTAATATAAGAGAAGTAATGCATTATATTAGTATATACATATTAATAGAAGCTTCGACGATAATAATATTATAATAAAATCTGGAAAACGAAGAAAATGGCAAACAAGAACAGGTTTAATTCAATTAGAAAATGTGAAAACACAAGAGAACAGGAAATACGACCAACAATACTGAAAACCAGAATTAGAATGACATCACAATGACAATCATGAATGAAGATCGGTGTGCATGTAATTTATACGAATGAATGAGAAACGCGAATGCATGTAATTTATTGGATGTGTGGAAACTGGCGAATCTAAATGGAGGATCCGAACGATGGCTACGATGCTCTGCATTATAGCCATTAGGGAGCGTACGCTCACATGAACCTACTTAGTGTCCTCATCTAGACGATGTCTTCGGTGCTGTCCAAAGATTGCTCGACGTGATGCGAGTTCCTTACCATGGCATCTTCCACAGGAAGGTACTGCTCCACATGGACAAGCGAGATAATCTGGGGGAAACATTTCGATTCCATCCGTGCCTTGGGGATATCGTGGAATTCTCCGAATTAGACTTCGGTCTCTGAGGGTTCCAGAAGGGAATCTTCTCTCTAAAGCTGGAAGGAATGGAAGGTGGGACATTCTGTTTCCACTACTTTGACGTCGGCGTGGTTCACAATGAAGCTATCTTTATATAATCGAAAACGGCGGTCTTCGGGTGTTTCATCAGCAATTTTGTATGATCACACCGGTAACTTACCGTCGATTCCAAAGTTCGGTTCTCGTCCATACAGCAAATAGTACGGAGAAAATCTAGTAACACAGTGTATTGATTTATTACAAGAACTTATCACACGAAGAATGACCTCGTCCCAATTGTCATGCTCATCATTTACAAGTTTTGCGTGCATTCCTTTAAATGTTCCGCACATCCTCTCGCAAAAAGCATTACTTTGTGGATGTCTTGGACTGATAAACTTAAGCTTAATTTCGGCATAATAATTCATGTAATCACCAGAAGTGAAATTTGCACCATTGTCTAATACCTGTTCATTAGCATGTCCAAAACGCGGATAGTAATAATTCTCCTAAGCATAAATTAAATCATCTGCTCTTGACTGGGTACTGGGATGATCTCAGCCTCGTAATTCAGATGGTAGAGATAACTCTCGCTCCAGATCTCCATTTCCATCCACGTCCGCCAATTCAAACTCTCGAAGCCAGAGTCCGTGGCGTGATCAGAGATCAGTCAATTTTGACGCTTCAGTTCGAAATTCCGACCATAACCCTTGTCCTGGACCTAATCGGAACTCTGCTCGTTCCCACTCGCCGTCTCAACACGGTAATTTAAACCCGTAAGCCCGGGGAGTTTGCGGGATCCTCAGGCTGTTCTTACGTCAGAACCTATTTACGAAAATCCCCCGCAGATTTTATACCTTTCTTGTATGCAAGATTCTCCAATCTTGTCTTCCTCCGATCTTCCTAGAGTTACCCTAAACGATCAATATCTTTTAACAACTGATGTATCTCGTCATTCCCAATTTAATTACCCGATGTGTGTTGGTAATGTTTCCACAGAACCACTCGTTGATTCAGGTGCTGCCTTAACGTTTATTTCGCTTCCCTTCTATAATAACTTGTACATACAACAAAAAAGTATCTTAAGACCTTAAATTGTCCCATGACTCTTAAGTTAGCCATTGATCTAGAAGCCAGTTACGCATGTGTAGTTACACACGGAGTCCCTCTTGCCATTGCGCTCATTAATGTTACTCTCATTTGGCCTTGTTTAATTGCTCCGAATTTATCTCAGGATCTTATTATTGGTTATGATTTCGTACGAAAAAATGATATAATTATATCGTTTGGCAAGGGTACTCTACGATTTCCTCCAGAGCTACGTGAGATTTGCACCCAAACTCATATGAACCCAACTAGCCCAGACGATTCCCTCAGTATTCCTGATGTTCCTCTTCTAACAGAACCTTCCAAAGAAACAGCGTCGGATGTCCTTCCTTCCACTTCTACTTGTGGAATATTATACCAGAATTATTATGTCGGTACTATCTACTCCGTAGAAATTCCTCCGGAATCTTCCGTGAGCGTCCCTGTATTTGTTCCTTGCGGTTCAGAAGAATTTGCCGTGTTTGAATCTCTTACCCGTGTTCAACGAAAGCACGACGTCAGTCTCCCCAATTCATTGATATCTGTCGCAAACAATATGAGTAATGTCTTGGTCTGTAATCGTGTCCCTTATTATGTTTCCTGGCCCTCCAAAACATACGTTGGCAAAATCGATACTGTATTTGAATTTGCAAAACTCTTTGATTCATCAAAGGCTTGTGAAAATCATGCATCTACAGCGATATCGTCCCTTACATCTACTGAACTTGCATTTATTGATCCTGATGTAGACAAAATGACATTTTCTACCTCCTTGACCCCTTCACAAGTACATGCCTTAAAACGGTTATTGTCGAAATATCGAAGATGCCTTTGTTTTGACCAAGATCAGATTGGAGAAACCCACTTAATTCAACATGACATCGAATTATCCAATTCTACTCCGTATGCTACTAGACCCAACCCAACCCACAATAACATGCAAAAAGCAGTTAACAACAAAAACAAAACCCCACATATTTTATGAAAATTGTGGGTGGGCAAAAACATTACAAAAAACAAATTGAAAGCACAATACACGTGTTTGGTTTGAAAATTTTGTTCGAGATGCAATTTTGTTAAAAAATCAAAATAAATGAAACGTCCGTTCGTTCAGACGAAAAATTAGCTAAAAGGAACATATAGCGCGGTAGTTCATCCAAAGCCCAAGGGCATCTATTTGTTTTTTAATGGACTTGATTACTTTACTAACGGAGGCAGAATGGAGATGATCACTTCGTGAATTAGCGCTCGCGGAAGATAGTCCAATACGTTGCTTCACCGACGATATGCTAGATATTCTGTTATCCTACAAGAATATGACATGGAAATTTTATTCCAGAATGGCAAATCCCACTCTCATGCCGTCCCCGATGCTTTATCTAGGAATCCCGTAGGACCTCCCGCAACTTAGGATTTGGATTTTTTACAAACTCCTATTTCTCATCTCGTAGCTAATTTTTTACCGGAATTAAACATCTCTTTTCCAACTACGTATTTACTTAATGTTGATGTAGAAAAACCAAACCCCCCGGAAAGTGGTTTAATTAAAGCCCAGCGAGAAGATCCGTTTTGTGGTTCAATAATATCCCATAAAAGAAAGATTACATCCCCTTGTCAAGATGCTTACACCGAATTCTCCATCATAAATGGCTTACTTTATAAAGCTAATTCAAAGGTGGGTGATCGACTGTGGAAGTTGTGCATTCCGCGTTCCTTAGTACGAGAGTTTATCTTCCAAGTACATTCCATTCCTACTGGTGACCATTTCTCAGCAGCAAAATGCAAAGCCAAAATAGATAGCCGTTATTACTGGAATTATAAGTGGAGAGATATCAATTCTTTCTGTAAATCTTGTTCAGAGTGTATGTTTTACAATCGCAAAACCACTGCAACTCCTGGTCCCTTAATTCCTTTTGCCTCCCCATCGCGCTCGTATTGTACGATTTCAGCTGACTGGATTGGCCCCTTCAAGGAATCCCCTCTTGGGAACACATTTTGCTTAATGACTATAGATCATTTAACACGTTGGATAGAAGCAACTGCAGTCCCCACTCGTAGCAGTCGTTACGGTATTCAATCCCTTTTACAGTCCGTCATTTACTGTCACGGCTTAATAAATAGGTTAATCGTGGATCCGGACTCTGTATTTACGTTATGCTTTTAAAGACTTCTGTCATCATTTCCACATTGACTTGCCCATAATCACTCCCCAATTGCAGCATGTAAACGGTATATGTGAGAAAACAGTAGATACGGTTAAACGAGTTATATCGAAGTACTTTGAAGATGCGCACAATGAGTGGGAGACACTGCTTTACCCTGCCGTTTTTGCATTTAACACTACAAAACATTCTGTCACCCATTATAGCCCTTATTACTCCATGGACAAGAACCCGTACTTCCATGTGATAAATCCTTCCCTACTTTAGACTGGTGACGACGATGATCCTGATAAAATACATAAGCGTGTACGTTTTGCTTGTGAAGAAGCTTCCTCTAATACTGATTTGACCCGAGCTAAAGTAAAACTAAAGTACGACACAAAACATCCTCCTGTTAACTATTTTATAGGAGATCTTGTATTATTGGCTAACTACAAGCGAACCACTGGTTTTACATCTAAATTGCTACCGAAATATTCGGGATCCTTTGAAATAACTGAGAAACTAAATGATGCGACTTACCTTGTACTCCCGACTGTTTCACGATTATTAAACCCCGAACCCCAAAAGCATCACGTTCAAAACATGAAACCGTACTTAGAAACCACAATGAACTCGCTCGTAATTTCCCCTCTTGTTACTAGTTTTCCTTATGTTACTTAAAAATTACCTTAATTATCCTTTGTTCCTTATTGTCCTATCCTACAGATGTCAGATACTCCATCTTTCTACGGAATGGAAATTGATTTGAGCACACAAGAATATGATGATCCTGAAATTTATCCGCATTCCTACGAAGACGATCTTTTAAAAACTTCATCGGACGAAGAGGACGTTATGTTTAGCATGAATGAGTGCGAAAAGGCCATTCAGGAATTGGTACCTATCCCTAATCCCCCTCTGATGCTTAACCGTCACGAACATAACGTGGAAACGGTACTTCCTACAATGCTTCCTCCGCCCATCCTCCCAACATGGAGATCCACGTCCTCCACTTGCTCCGTAACCCGTCCCTCTCAACCACCTTGCACATGAAAACACATGCAGACATCATTTGACACAAAAGCTGATATTCTATTTAGAACATCCAGAAATAAGTTTTAACCCAGGTGATGTAGTGTTATACAGGAATTTTGACAGGAAGAAAGGCACGACTGCAAAATTCAAGGTTCGATGGAAAGAACCTTATATAATTCTAGAAATGTCACGTAGATTAACTTATTTTATTCGACCTGTCGATGCAGAGAAATGCGAACATGTTATGTACATGGCCCATGTGCATAACTTAAAGAAATACACTCCAGAATCTTTACCAGAACCAGATCAGGAATTAGATTATAGTCTAGGTTGGCTAGATAATTTCGTTCCAGAACCAGATCATCTAGAATTTCACGAAGATTATAATTTTTCCTATGTCCTGCACCATGCACAAGATGTAGGAAATGTTCAAAATCATATTCAAGAAGATAATAGAGATCAAAATGACTAGAGAGATTTTGAAAATGAGCAAAGGGTTATTCGCATAATGTGCAGAATGAATATGCATAATGAAGTTATTATCCCCAACGAAAATGATGAGTTAGACGAAAATGAAGAAATAGATGAATTAATTAATGATGACAGAGGTGGAAACGATGATGATCACGCCGCTCCTGATGAAAATGATGTAAGGAAATTCCGGATACTGATCCCACTGTCGTAGAACTCATAGCGCCACCTAGAGGTGCAGAAGGGCATAATAGAGAACTCCATATAGATAGACCGGTTGCTCGTACTGTAGTTACTAGAACCTTTAGAGAAAGTAAAAAACCAGAAAGGCTGAATGTAAATCCCAAAAGTGTTAGTTATGCGAATAAAAATGTCAACTTTCGTGCTTTGCATAACATTGTACAAATGCTTAATATGTTTCAGTGTATAATTTGTATAACTGCGTTATTTGTTTAATAATTTATTGATGTCTGACGTAACTTGCGCTCAGATTACGCTTTGTAGCGTAGATTTAGATGTAACAAGTCCTGCTGACACAGTGGACTTATTATCGGGTGGTGATGCATCAGACCTTAATTTAATTAATGAAGGCACGATGAAAGTTTTGGAATCTGATGATGAGATCCAAATTCGGAGTCAATTGATCCACCAGGACGAGCCCATAGCGAGCATCTCCGGTTTAGAAAGGCCTCATTCGTCCAGGAAGGAGAAACTCGACAAGGAAAAGAAAGTTGAAGACTTGGATGTAATTTTGGATGATTTACACCAAATTGGGGACCACCCATTCAGAAGTCTGAAGAGAGACGAAAATAATGATCATGCTACGGACAACAATAATGACGGCCAAAATCTTCAGCACCCTTTGGCAGGACGAGAAGAAAGCCGTGTTTTAACTCGCGAAGCAGAGAACGTGAGCTTGCCCGCGTCTCCTTCATCCTCTCCGCCGTTGTATGCTCCTGTGAGCCCAAGAAGTGACTTTGGAGATAATGTGGGGTTTCTGCCGTCTCCAAGATACGATCCGCCCAGCATTGGAACCGATTTTGATGGTGAAAGCGTGAGCCTTCCTCCGTCACCTCTTTATACTCCGACTAGTCTAACTTACAGCACTAGTGATGACATCAGTAATGCTTCCACCAGAATTACCCGAGTTTCCCATCCAAATACACGTCATAACAATAATAACAGTCCAAGGCAATCACAGCAACATCACAGAAGGAGTACTCAGTACTATCCGTACCCTCCTTTGCATTTGCGTATGCCGTATGTATTGACAATACCCGTTATTCCAGTAATGCCATTTTTCCCTCCACCGATATTTGTCAGTCCTGGTAGAAGACCGTATAATAGGTCCCGAAGATGTCAATTATACGTCGAAAATGGAAACAGACATAATCGCCATTTCCGGAGGTTTTGTCCGTATCAAAACCGACGAAATTAGCAAGGGACTTGCTAAGTTAAGAGGGGGAAGGTGTAGATTTTTTTGTACAAGAATTAAAATTATTCTTATGAATTTTTCTTCAGCCTGTTGCCCTTTTTACGTCATCCGCAAGGAAGACGAAGGAGGAAGGAATGAGAATATTATTTTGTAGGTCTTTTCAATAAAACGTTCACTTTATGGAAAAAACTAAGAGTTCATAATTTTAGAGAATGTTCTTTAAAATTAGAATGAAGCGTTAGAGAAAAAACTGGATAAATCCTGTAAAATAAAAGTACATTTACCTTTAAAAAATGTATGTAATATAAGAGACGTAATGCATTATACTAGTATATACATATGTAGAATACGGATGTTTGTAAGAATTATTCCTAAAGATTTTGTTTGTCACTAAAAAATTTATCAAATATGGAAATCACGATAAAAGTTCGTTCCTTTTTTTGAGATTAGGATTAAGAAAATCCAGTACCATTTTCAATGTACAAAATAGAGAATAGAAAGATAAAGATTGTTTAAGGTAAGAAAAATGTTTTTCTATACAAAGTATAGATATTTATGTAAGTACTATAAGAAACCCGCAAATCTTTTAATACTTGCATATTGTGAAATGTACACTTTTTCCAGGATTTTGGAGCTATAAAAGCTCCAAGGCCATGGAACGAAACAAGGAGTTAGTAATTAGTACTTGGCAGAAGATAATGCCAGTTATTAGTAGAATTTCCGTAGAAAAAGTTAGAATTCGTTTTTTTTGTTGAAAGTATTTAGTAATTTTCCCCAAGATAATTCTTTTGAAGTTATATTTTGAAAATAAAATATATAGAATCTGAGAATAGAAAACCGTTTCAAGAATTTCAACATTTAATTTCAATAAAAAAATACCTTTTATTTCGAAAATTCACCGAAAAGTGCCAAAACCCTGGTGTATTTTACACCGCGCCTTTTTATTGAAAGTATATTAAGTTTTTGGGCAATTCTATTCCGATTCCGAGTGAAAGCTCGAATTTTATTTAAAAGCATTAGTAAAAGCTAAAAAGAGCAAGAAGCTCTTAATAAATAATTTTCAAGAGGAGCTGACGCTCCAAATTTCTTCGCCCAAAAATTTCGGCTATTTCTTTTTATATATTTTACTTGGGAAATCTACCTTTTTAATTTTATTTGAGTTTTCCATTTAAAAATTCAAGAAATAATCCGACACCCCTATCCCTCAAACCGGACATGATTGCTGAATGCTCCCTCAGGAGAAGCCTCCCAACACCACCTCTTCCCATCTCACAACTTTTTTTTTACTTTTCAGTTTTGAATCTGAACCCATCAGTTAAGATTTGTGTCATGTATTTCTCTCACTTTCCTTCTCCTTCCTCCCAAATCTTTAGGAACAATCTAAATGCGTAAAATTTTTAGCACGTGCGTCGGAAAGGAGGAGGAAACAGAGACTAAAGACTAAATATCAGAAGTAAAAAATAAATGTACAAAATTTTTTTGAAGGAAGGTCCGTTTATAGCCTTCTCTGATGAAAGATTTTTCCATACAAAAAAATGACATTTTCCAACTCATTTTTATTTTCTTGACTTCCCCCCCCTGCAACCACTTTTTCAATGTACTTTTCTCAGTAGATATCTCATGCAAAGTGTGGTCGAGAAAAGACCGTTTTTTACATTTACTTATTGGAACTATCTGTTGGGCCACAAACTATTAGAGGTTTTATTCAGTAAAACTTAGGAGGAAAAACTTGTTGATAAATATTATGTACAATTGAATGGTCTTTTGTTTGGTCATTGTCACATTTGTGGAACATTGTTGGTTGAAGGATTTGAAGAGACAGGGAGGGGAGGGAGAGGAGGTTTTGGCCTCCTCACACAAGCTGCTCCATCGGGGTCATTTGCACTCGGACGTTGCGAAGATCCTGGAACATTACCCGACGTGCCATTTGCGGTAGCTGGAACAGCCGCACTGCTCCGCCGTCTATTTCCCAGCTCTGATGCCGTACTCTGACGGAGATGTGTGCCCTGATTATTATTGGGAGCTTTTGCGGAGACGTTGCTGGGACGTGAAGCTGGCGTTTGATTAGCCCCAGCATTGGTTTTGAAGGAATTGACTACAACATCACCACCGGTGCCAGAATTGCGTGGGGGAACTTGTGAGATTTCTGCACTTGGTGTCTGTCCCTTCGTCAGTGTCCCAGAATTTGCAGCTCTCGGCGGCGTACGTGTCGGTGGGTTAGTTTGGGTTACAGAGCCCTGAGCGGTATTAACGGGTGAGCTAGAATGTCTCGTTATCCTGGATAATGCTCCAACCCCACCACTACGTACGGTTCCTGCAAAAAACGACAGATATCCAAGTCAATAATTATCAAAATTCACCCAGAAAATCTCTGAAAAAGGCAAAAAAAAAATCGTTGCAATTACAATAAACGTTACTAATGACAGTTATTGTTTTAATTAATAATAAAGTCACCTGCAGTTTGTTCACTCAGGCGTCTGGAGAAGGAGTTACGTCCGTTCTGTGGAAATGCACCGGATGTGGTTGGTTTGACTTGAGAAGTGGAGCCTGGAAAGGTTGAAATACTTGGCTTACTCCCACGATTCCCCTGGTTTTCTTCCAATTGATGACTACTTCGGACTTCTGGATGAGCTGCCTGTATATAGAATAAAATCAATTATTTTGCAAATTTTTCAGAGATTACCGATACAAATAACATTACATAGTACATACATAAACATGCATATACCGTATGTTTCCCGGAAAACGCAACCGACTAAACTGCTGATAACTTTTCTACAACAAGGCGTTGATATGAGTGCACTAACTTGTTGAATGCTAAGAAGTCAAGCTTTCAGAATTAATAAGTAGTTTTATTCGAAACCGTTAAGTTGTAATTTAATGGTAAGTGAAGCGCGTTAAAAAAATAACATGTTAGCATACGGGTAAAACAATTTTCGTCCTGTGCAATTTTAGTTTTTTCAATATTTTCGGAAACTTAATGAAATTTAGTATTTTTCTTTTTTTTAACTGCTCTTTTTTGTTAGAAATTTTCCACGAGCTGCAAAATTAAATTACTGTCTGGAGATTTTACTCCAAAAAAGTTTACTTTCTAATCATAGGTAAAAAACTTGAATTTCAGCAGATTTAACTATCCACTACCTGTGCGCTTTTGTCAACGTCACTGCAAAACTTGCGAAATCGACAATGAGAAATATTGTGGGAAATTAAAGATCATTTGACTAAAGCAATGTCGAAATCATTGGGAGTTTCCCTTTTGCTGTTGGATTATTTGCGAAAAGTTCCTTAAAACATTTCTTCACGGGTTGCGCATGCTGGCAGTGTCGTTTACTAACAAGAGAAAAACTTCATGCGTTTATTTTCCCATACCTTTTGAACATAAATGTTTCCGTTGAAAAAACTTACCAATTCCGAAAGCCTGAATTTTTAGAATGCCAACAAACTAATGTGTACAATCTGAGAATATTGCATAAACTAAAATTGGACAGTTCGCTAATCCCCATATGTTAGCATGGAATTTTTTTAAAACGTTTCACGTGCCATTATTTTTGAATTTAATCGTTTTGAATAAAATTGCTTCAATCACTTACTACATTTACTCTACTTACTTTTACTCAATTCCAAAAGCTTGACTTCTTAGCATTCAAACAAGCTAAAGATCTCGTGTCTACGCGTTGTTGTGGAGAAGTTATAAGCGTTTGAGCGGGTTGCGTTTTCCGGGAAACATACGGTATGCATGCAAAGTACATGCATTTTAATTTTTTTAATATGTTATTTACTATTTGAAATCTTGCAGTTATGACTCGAAATGAGATTAATTATGACTTCAGACATCATGATCTTACGCATAGTAATTACTGTAATTAGTAATGTAAATCATACGTATCTATACGTGCGTAGTCTCATACATATGCATGCATGTAAATTTTTGTATGTTATTTACGCCTTCTCATTGCGTAGGATAATAAGCGATTTGTAAGTACTCACAGTCAACTGATTTCCTGCTCTTACGTCCTGGCCTGGGACACTCCCACGCGAAGCTCGCTGGATTTCTGCCGAAGTCCTACTCGATGTGAGATTATCAGGCTTCAAAATCTGGCTTGCCTGCCGGGTTTCCGGACTACTTTGTGGCAATGGATCTGGACTATCTCGTGATAACACTCGCCACGTGTCACACTTCTTCATACATTCTCGACAGCTGGCTAAAGCTGTTTCCAGTAAGGTCTCTAATTCCTGCATTTCTTCACTGATCGTGACGACATCTTCTTCGGTGGGGGTGGATTCTTCTTCCAGGAGTGCGTGACGACGGAAGTAACGACGAGTGAGGGATTTGATGAAATCGTGATACTTTTCTTCGTATTCTTCCTTCTCCCGCAGAGTTAACTTTGTGGTCTATCCACCAAAAGCAATCATCTTATTATTTTGTCTTCCAACACATTTTTTTATCCATCAAAAACTACGTGTCTATATACATATACAATACATACGTATTATATGTATTATTATATGTATGTATAATGTACCTATGTAGACGGTACTTACAGCATGAAGACATGCAGCACAACTGCAAGCCATAGAAACTTTCTGAGGATTTTTCTTCATTTGCTGAATGGTTCGGAAGAAATGAATGATGTCCCAAAAGGCGGGGAATAAATTCAATGGGGGAGGCATGACAGAAGCTCGGGAGAAGTAGATCCAAAGCTTTTGGATCAAAATACAATTTTTATAAACTATTCAATCCCGAAAAGGAAAAAAAATTCATCCAATGTTTATACCAGCTGACCTCAGCTCTGCTGAATTTCCAGTTGATATCATTTTCGTCAATGATCTCACCAAAAGTATTTGAAATGTATCCAACGAGCATGCAGCCGAACAAAATGGCCGCACCGAAGAAGTCATGCACTATTTGATACGAAAAAATACCGCCCAGTTATTACAAGTTTTGTACCGGAGGCTTTGACTGTAGAGTGAAATCTGCGACAGGAAATGTTGCGTATACCGCTGAAAAGAATTTTTCCGGCTAATTCCACAATCTCATAATGGTACTGATCCTCCCGGGTGCTATTCACTTTAATCCAGGTCCTAATCATGGGACTAGTGACTTCTGTCATGGCGTATTTATCCCAAAACATGTGGTGTAATGTGTCCAGGTTCGAGCCAAAAGTATGTGTTTCATTCGTTGCTTTCTCATTGATAGCCGAATATGGGGCATACAGCGAAGTGAGTGCTGCAATCCCAATGCATAATTTTTAAACGGAATATTACATACCATTAGAAATAACTTAGGGCAAGCCAAAAGCAAAAAATAATAATAGAAAAAAATAGTTTATATTTCCTGTATCTTCCTGCCTTTTTTTGCATGGCAAGTTAGTTTTCAGCACTAATTGTAAGACCGATTTTCACACAAAAATAAAAGACAAAAGCATAATTAGAAATAATAGAGTACATTTTCATAACATTGAAATTAAAGGGTAAATATCCAATAAACCCCGTAAAATAACTGAACGTAAAAGGAAAGGCATGAAATTGTTGTAGTAATTCATTGATTTTGAAAGCAAAAACTCCGTATTTTGTTGAAATGCATCAAGAAACACCGTAAATTGAAGGCCCAAGAAGCTTAATATCTATGTAGGCAAAAAAGCATTAAATTTTTATGACAAAAATTTTTAAGACATAAAAACCAGCTTTTCCGGCAAAAAGCATAATTTGTTCGTAATAAATAACATATAAGTTCGAAGTTTGCCTGCCCTACAGAAATAACTTTCACTCATTGAAATGGTTATACATGCATATTATGTAGTTATAATTATGAACATGTACCTATTACCTACTCAATGAAAAATAAAAACTAATTCTATGTATGTTCAGTAGATTCATATCATTACCGAGAGTAAACGAGAGATCCACGATCACAAAGAGTGGGATGAAATGGAAAATTTTCTTCAACATTTTGCCCAAAGCAATCTGGACCGGACCGATGGAGCTGCTTAACTGGATGAAGCGCAGAAGCTTTCCTACAGCCATGGCAGTAGCCAGTGATAAAAAACTATCTGCGACAAGCAATACATCCGCATAGTCCCACTTCTCCCTTTCTGAGGGCTGATACAATTGGTGGAATTCGGATATCTGCAAGGTGGAACCAATATTAATATAAACATTTAATTTATCTATCCAATGCAGTGAGTGACAATAGACGCGGGAAAGGACTGATTAATTAAGCAAAAAAATACATTTTCCCGACGAAAGTAGATGAGTCCCCAGCAAGCGAAGCAACCCATAAACAGAGAATACGTAATTAGATCGTACCAATTCCAAGCTTGCTTAAAGAAGATGGCGGGAGCAACGCAGAACTGTCTCAAAAGGGCCCGACATTGTCCAACGACGAAGACCGCCATCATCATTTCTATATCTGCGGAGAAAATAAATATCATCCCTTAGTTTTCCTTCATGATCATGACATTCAAATATAGGGGAGAATGTCAGGAAGCATGACGATATTCACACATATTGGACGGCGTCCTAATTCGAGGTTGGCTCAATTCCAGAATTTGCTCCGTGATTGCCAGACCCACAAACACAATTTGGGAAATGCAGGCGTGAATACAACGACTTATGGGACTGGCCAACATCCTCCCTTGTTTATTCCCTTGCTCTCCACATATAAAGAGGAGGTAAAGGGGGATGAAGATGAGACGACACATGAATTCCCGGATTTTTTCACAAGTACTCAAATATCGCCACTGGAACCAGTCATCCCCCGCCCATTGAGTGTACAAGGTCTAGAATTCATTCTACTTTTAATCAATACAATATTCACAAAAACGACTGCAAAATATCCCTTGTACATATTTTGATATCAAGTACCCCTTGAACGTTCGGATGTGCAACGAATTCTCGGAATTCCATTTCCAGGGCCATGACCACTCTGGGGTACTTATCATGTGTTCCCTCAAAGCCCTCTTGCCTGGACAGTAGGAGATTCAATTCCACTGGATTTTCACACATGGCTACCATTTGGATGTGCAAAATACGATTTAGATGGCTAAAATTAAAACCAAGAAATATGCATCCCTCTAATATTGGCTTCTTCCAAGTCAAAAGAACTCACCGACAAGTTGTATGGCAAAGTCCTGTAGCTTCTTGATAAGTTCGGCATAGCGTTGGCGAAGCTCGATTTCATACTCTTGAATCTGGGATCAGACCAGATTGAAATTATGTATAAATACATACATTACATTCCTTTGCCACCAAAAAAAAAAAAGAAGAAAGTAATCTTAAACATGTGGGGTAATACGTCTTGCAATTCCTTGATGTAATCGAAGGCTTTGAGCAGAGGGTCGAATTCTCGGTCTTTATTAGCATAATAGCAGAGCAACTCTGGACTCGTCGTGGCTTCGAACTCGTGTAGTCGCTGGTAGTCATGGGCAATAACCTCAGAATGGGGATACTTCCCCCGGCGGAGGCAGCAACAGCAAAAGTCTTCAAAATCACCCTTTCTAGTTGACAAGCAAACCCTTTGACTGGAGCTTTCCCCATGAAATGAAAGATTAGGGCTCTACAGAAGAGGACATATAAATACGACCTTACATTTGCATTGGCCTGGGTCTGAGGCGAGGAAGAACGGTCTCACCTCTGTTTCCTAGAATGGAAATCACTTGGTAATTTCCCGTAGTCGCAGCCAACATCATCGGAGTTATGTAATGCTCAAACTGAGAATTCTCCCACCGAGGCAAACTGGAGAGATCCACTCTGACAATTGGAGAAATGTCTTATATGTAGGTATATGTATAAAAAAACAAGGTGCTGGATTCTCCTTTAAAGTTAGGGAATAACGGAAATTATGTACTTGTACTGTTCTAGATCCTCGTGAGTATCAATGGCGTTAAGAAGCATGTTGACAATCTCCTCGTTGGACTCTGTGATGGACAGGAGGAGTATGTCGTAAATTACAGTCAGCACATTCCTCACGTTATCCAACAGATATGCCACCATGACTTCATCCTGCCGTCGAGCTGCTATATGATAGATGGTGTCACCCTATAAGGAAAATACATTACAGGCATCTACATACCTATGTAACGCCATGGAAAGGGATATTGGCAGTCATCTTGCAGGGAATAAATATAGAGTATGTTAGGAGGTGCTAAATAAAAAAAAAACTAACTTCGTCATTGGATTTAGATGTCAAATTGCGGATCGTCTCATCATCTAATAGCTCAACTACTCTTTTGACCTCATCCAAATCTCCAGCCCCTGCAGCTTTAAAGAGCAACTCGTGAGGGGGAACTATCCGACTTGATCGCGATATGGACATCATTGTGGAATCACGTCAATTATTTCCAAATCTGTCCGAAAATATCATCTGAAGCTCTAACAATCAACCTTTCAAGTCTACGAAAAGGCCTGGGGGAGTATCAGTTATTGTGCTGGATGTTGGGTGCCTTATCGTATGCGCTTCCTTACAAAAAGAAAACAATTTATTTAACAACAAACACTCACGGCATTCTTTCCCAACTGCTTTCCAGCTGAGATAATAACTTTTTTTTAAATGTCTTTCCATTTTTATTTCGGTCTTTCCTTCAAATCTTTCACAAGCTCTGGATGACTATCGCACTGTATGAATAATATAGGTAGTTACAATTGTATATTGTATTAATATAGTAGGTAATTAATATCTGCAGCTTTTTATCATACTACGTGTTGTCGACTGATTAAGTATTAGCACATATTTTTAATGAGCCCTTAAGTGGCGTTCGCTAATATGTATAATATGGTTCACTATGTATGACTTATGTGTATGTATTTAAGTTATGTAAACATGTTCTGATGTAGCAAACCTGTAGAAATGAGTCTTCTTGTTGAATATGTAATGGGTATGCGGATTGAGAACGTCGGATATTTTAATTATCACTATAATTAATAATGTCAAATGTGCTTTTTGCTCATACCGCAATGCATTTGCTATGTGAATGCTGTTTATTGCATATTGCTGTCATGCTTATTACTATGGGAATAGCATTGCTTCCTGACTTACATACGCTAAATTAATAGTATTGCTTATTCGTATTGTTTATTCGTATTGCTTATTATTCGTATAGCTTATTTTCAATTATGGCTTATGATTAGGATGATGATTAATAATCATCTTAATTAATAATATTCATAATCTTTAAAAATAAAAAATTAACTGGTCCTTCACAATCCTATATGGAAAAATCCTATTAACCCAAGAAGGGTTAATAATACTGAAATAATGTACAGAATAATAAATTACATTACATTGTTCCCACTTTTCTATTATCATATTATATAAAGCATAGCAATAGATGTTACTTGGTCTCAATATCTCAAATCGCCGGCTACCACAACATCAGAAATCCGCAAGTGTAGCATGATGTGTTTATAACACATTTACAAACGGACATACTTGATATTATAGCAATAGATGCAACAAAAAATTGTTATTCTTAAAGAATAAAAAGCCGCTTCAAATAAAGTGTTTTGCCCGATCAACTAATAACCACAGCAACGCTTTCAACACTTCAAATAAGTCTTCACAATTTTTTCAAATTGTGTTATTGTTGGATAATCTGTGTCTTGTTTGATAATGTAGGTATGTTTTGAAAACAAATGAACATAACTAACATATACGTAAGTGCCTTTCCCTCTCATATTCAATATGTTTTATTATTCCGACTTTCTCCTTGATTCTATACTTTTACTATCCTGATTCTCTTACTATTTGACGGTGACATTGACGTCTCTTCTGCTTTGATTCTCTTACTTGGCCTTCTTTTTTTTACAGCGAGCTTTCTCTCTCTCTATCTTGCAGTTTCAAGATTTATTCGTCCCTTCGGCTCATCTCCGGATTGTTCTCCCTGAATTGCTTTCTCTCCCTTTCTCTATGAGGCCGTCTTTCAAGTTATGGCTTGTCTAATTCATTAGTGTTGTTACTCTCTCAGACATTCCCTTTGCCTCTAAGACGTAATGAATCTGTCCCTTTTCCCGCTCATTCTCTCCTTTGTGGAGCTCGTCCACTCATAAGAGCAGACAGGAAGGTTTTTCCGTACTCAGGACACTTAATGTAATTATTTGACAAACAAGTGGGAACGACGATGTAGGAGGAAGAAGAAGATCATGAAGACGAAAACAAGATTAAGGAGTCAGGGAGCCGCACAAGTGTAAACACACTTCCCACTTTTCTAAATACGATTCATGAAGGAGCCAAGATCGGAGCACGTAAAGTGTACACACAACACGTGAGCTCGTAAGAAGCGTCTTGGTCTTCAACAAAAACAATAGAAAAACTTTTGTCAGTATCGTTTTGAAGTGTAGCTACATGGGGAAAATATGTACATACCAGCCTTGGGAAAGCTTTTAAAGCAATTGAGAGAATTCTGGGAAGGCTTTCCCATGAAAACTTTGTATTTATATATTGAATTTCCTCTTATTTTTTCTCTCAAACTCTTTAACTTCCAGGTGTTGTCAGTACCCACAATAAAGGCGTGCAAATTAGGAGCGATTCCCGTAAGGAAAATACAGCAAGTTTGACTCAAATGAAAACATTAGAGACTCGTGTAATTTTACCCGGCTACGAAATACTGTTTTAACTTTTAACAGCAAAGGAACAACAAAACTTTGCCCGTTTAACAATTAAGAGGACGAGTAAGAAATTAACCACGGCTGTGACCACATTCAGCTTGTATTTTTTTCCCTCCTGGGTAAATGGCAGACTTGTGGTTTAGGCGACCGTGATTGTGTACGTGTGGGAGGTGTGGCACGTCTTAAGTGGGAGCGGTGGTGGAAGAAAATTGCATTAGCGCCAGCACTTTTATGTACGCCGTATACTAAAATAAAAGGGAAACAGAGAGAGAGAGAGAGAGAGAGTTGAGCCACTTTTCTTTCTCATATCAGCTCAAGATTTAATTTTCGCCTTTCAACATCTTAACACTTTTTAAGTAGAATATTATTTTCTTTCCCCTTTTATCTCTCCCTTTTACTTTCTTTTCTTTTCTCTGTTGCACCATCTCTTCCATCCTATCTTTCAACTTCTTCGAATTTCTCGGTATTTGTATCTCTCTCTCCTTTCCTTAGACTCGTTCTCTCTTCTTTTCTCAGTCTCTCTCTTCATATCTATAGTTTTTCACTCTTTTGCTCTTACCCTTTCTCTGTTTTTATTTCTCTTTGTCGCTCGTTTCTCAATCTACTATGTACTCTGTACATTTTCCGTTCTTTATCTCACTGTATTTCTTATTCCCTCATACACTGTCACTCTCTGTCTCTCACTTTCTCTTTCTCTCTATCTCGTAATTTCTTTTTCTCTCGATCTGTCCCTATTTCTCTCAGTCTGTCTCTATTTCTCTTTCTCTCGATCTGTCTCTATTTCTCTTTCTCTCGATCTGTCTCTATTTCTCTTTCTCTCGATCTGTCTCTATTTCTCTTTCTCTCG
>JAQGBT010003260.1:0-20234 GCA_034698585.1 Disparrhopalites patrizii | reverse complement strand
CAACGCAACAGAAATACCGTGCCCAGTGGATGTACCATCTCCCCTTTCCATGGCCAAGATACTCTCTTACCCAGATAGTGGCGCAAAATAAAATACATACAGGGGGTGATCCAGGTTATTTTGGAAAACAATAGACTAAGTATTCAGATTTCACAATGCATTCTAAGAATAAGGACGTTAATTTTGTACACGATCACTACCTTGAGTAACTATAGTTAAATTTATTTTATTAAAGTTCTGCTCGTGCACAAAAAATTACAGCTTTGAAGGCTGCACACGTGGCGTAGGTACGCTATACTTGCAAGTAATATGTGCAGTAATGGTTTTTTGTCTCTATTGGAGTCAGAATTTTTCAGAATTGCTTCGCATATTTGTATTTATGGCGATTTTGTCCCGAGTTCGTATAGCTACAATACAATAGCTACAGGCTACAACACGCAATGCATGCCGAGCCCACGAAACCGAGAAAATTGCACGTGCTCTCAAATGCTGATGTTGGTGTCTCTTTTAAGCGTATTTGTATACATCCTATTTTGTTGACAATTTTTAATTAACTGCTTAAATAACTGCTAACGTGCTTATACAACCAATTCTAACTATTAGTATGACAAATATGAAAACTATAATTTTTTCTGAAATTGGTAAAAAACCCAATCTTCCATAAAACATGGTAATGGTACAAAGGCATGCGTCTTCGTAAACTTCACTGGAGCCTCTAGTTGAGCAAGAACATCTTCGTACATTTCCATAGCTTTTGGCGATGAGATTCCGTTTCCGTGAGTCATGTATTCGCCATCATCCTTCAAGATTCAGAACGACATATTTAAAATCTTCTTCACAAACTCCCACATTTCACCCTGAAAAAAAAGCATTCACGACCGTGGAAAATGGCGAGCAAAGATGTGTACTTTATTAGCAGACTAACTTTTTAGTTGTTTATCAGACACAAAAAGTAGGTAGGTAATTAAGGTAATCATTTCGCTTTTCTACGCATCAAAGGTGAAGTATAACATCTGAACAAATCCACGGAGTCGTAATACAAAAACGGTTCATTTCACAAGAAGTGACAATCTCCAAGCGCAATTGCGCAAGCATGAAGCTCTGTACGAGGGTGCGGATTTTATTTTTCGGCAGTTGACCGTGTTTTGAATGATGGCTCGCTGGATACTTCCGGAGTTTGTACTTCACACTCGAAATGTACGTATATTCCATACCCATAAAGAAAACGGGCCCCACTTTCTCCCGAAGCGACTTACAAGTAAGGTACACCACATGTCCTCACCAGATCTGACTGAAAATTTTTCCACACTTACTGCTCCTTGGGTAACTACCAAATTTTGTAAAAGATTTGTGCCAGTTGGACCCACAGCTTGAGATTAAATTTTTTTTAAATTACTGTTACTTTTGATTGCGACTTCCTCCAGTTGTTACCCACAGTAGCGACCATATGCTGCGACCGTCAGTGCGGGAAATTTGAAAGTTCCACGATTGTACAAGTGACCCGCATGTCCAAAACATAACACGTGCGGCATTTGAATTTCCATGCGGGCCGCACGTTGTTAAAAAATTGGAAGTCGTTCTTTCTGCCTTCCCAATTCCACTATCACTTTTCTAAACTTTCTATATTTTCCCGATTTAATTCCATGATCTAATCACAGTGCTAACAATAACAGTATAATACTACATACTACATAATTTCGTAATAATTGTACCAAATTTCGTATTAAAATGGGGTTGACCAGGATTAAAACTTAAAACGTTCTTCCGACTGATAGTTTCATTATTGATACTGACTTAACTATAGGTGACATTCAAGTGCTTTAAACTTTAAACTAAACATCATTTCAGGGTGATACATTCGCAAAGTATTGATTACCAAATGTAAAGAGTTAAGTTTAAGTGATTTGTATACATGTAAAGAGAAATAACGTTATACTTTCAAACCAATTATACTGTTTCATTATTTGACAAAATGTGCGTTTAATAATATAAGTGTTCGTTCAAATTAATTGGCAGTCTTGTCTGGTGTACTTCTAGACCTTTCTTCCGAGTTTGACAAGGAAGCAAAATTAATATATAGAATTTGTGAGATTGAACCGGAAGCCGTGTCGAGGCAGTGGAGGTAGTGATATAATTAAGATTTCTGAATTTTTTGTGTGATTATTAAATGATATATGTTATAACGCAATGTCCTTTCTTCCTGCCTTATTGATGTTGTTCCTTATTGGTTTCATTATTTATAATACATTGATTGTGTGAGCAGAAACAGGAGCTGTCAATAGATCAGGATGAGCGGGTCGGGGAACCTGTGGATGGATGTCTTTGGTGAGGGGGAGGATGAAGAGGACATCGACCTGAAGAAGAAGGCTGTGGAGGAAGAATCTCCGGTACAACCCCGGAAGAGGAAGAAATTGAATGACCCAGAGGCAGAGGTAGTTAAAAGGGATTTGCGGGAATTGCTTTGTCAAGTCATGCAGGGATATGACTGCGTCTCAGAAAAATTTGAAAGTCTGAAAGTACTGCGAAAGGACGAAAACGCTGAAATCCGATGGTAAACAATTGCGCTTAGCTTGAAAGATATTCTAATTTGTTGTTTTTTGTAACAAGTTCAGCCGCGCTTTCGTAACATTTTCACTTTACGTTTTATCTATGATGTTCTAAATGTTACTCACAGGCTTGCTCTCGAGTGCTTGAGCTATTACCTCAAAATATCCGAGTCTGACAAAAAGAAAATGAAGGAAAGACTTAACATTTCACCCTCCCAAGATTTGGACTTTGGATTGTCCTTCCAAACCCAATTTTTAAAGTCTGTGGAAGCGTCTCGGGAGCGTGCAAATTTAAAACAGAAAGAGAAGATTCCATCACAAATTCTTGAGCCTATTTCAAGGACTGACATTCCGGCCTCAGCCAAACGCGCTTTGGCCGTTAGGAAACTATCTGTCTTTTCTGAATCAAATCCAAAATTAAACACGGACTTTATTCTTTTACCTTTCCACTTAGAGCTCATGAAGGATCTTGCAGAAGATCTGACTTCTCGCAAGTTAATTCCTATTTGTATTCATGGTCCTCCAGGAGTAGGCAAGACGACACTTATTCAACTGACAGCGTCACTTTTCCAACGACATCGATACCCAGACTTGATTTCAGTACAAATGAGTGATCAAACAGACTCCAGACTACTTTTGGGTTCATACCACTCGACAGATCTCCCAGGCCAGTTTCTGTGGAAACCTGGGTGCTTGACCAAAGCCGTGCTAAACGGCCACTGGGTTGTTTTGGAAGATTTGGAGTCTGCCTCGGCAGATGTGATAACTTTGTTTGATGGACTCATTGACACTATGACATTATCTGTTCCTGGTTACGGTGAGATTAAGAAATTTCACGAAGACTTCCGTCTGTTTTGCACGGTCCGTACTCCGGCCGGGGGTGGAAGTAATAAGAAGTTGTTGGAGAGGGTTGGCAGATTCTGGAAGAAGTACAGCGTTCCTAGTTTAATTTCTGCAAATACATTGAAAGTACTGCTAGTCGCATTATTCCCACATCTACGGACTCTGGCCGAAAAGCTCAGCACTATCTTTGTAGTAATGGAAGAGGCGAAACAGGAGATCGGGGCAAGCAACAGCAAAACTCGTCTCGTGTCACTAAGGTATGATTAGTGCGCTTTTTCTCTTCAAGTTTACTATAGCTTAATGTACCTACATGTGTCAATATGCGTATATTCTATAAATCATTACAACGTTTTGTTTTCAGAGATTTTCTAAAGTTGTGTCGCCGTATTCCCGTTTCTCTGGACTTTACAAAGCCTGCTTCTGCTGTGAAAATATTCCAAGAAGCTTTCGACCTCTTTGTGGCCTCATTGACTGATCAAAGTAAACTTCTGAACTTGCTTGTTTTTCTGAATATCTTTCACTCAATAAAACTTACTTTCTAGTAACATGCGCCATCCAGTTATACATTTTTGATATTATGAACTGTCAATTGCAATTTGCAGTGAGTACACCAAAAACACAAGCCTGTAGTAACTGATAATTTTTTTTATTTGGAAACCAGATTCCAGACGAGCGGTGGCGGAAAAGTTAGGTGCTCATCTTAATATTTTAATGTCGAATGTTGAGTACTTTTGCGGGGCTTACAAACCACATGTAAGCATCGACATGAACATTAGAAAGGTCACTGCTGGCCGGTACACCCTAAATATGATGAGTCACATTTCTCCACAACTACAAGCTTTAAGCAGATCATGGGGGACTTCAGTTTTTTCTCTTACAAAACGAGCTTGTTGCCTCCTAGAAATGATTAGTGGCTCCGTGTCTCAGCAAGAGCCCGTTTTACTGTTGGGCGAAACGGGAGTCGGCAAAACCTCGTGCGTGCAATTCCTGGCTGAGACCCTATGCCAGAAATTGGTTGTGGTTAACTTAAACAGACAAAGTGATTCCAGCGACCTACTGGGAGGGTACAAACCTGTAGAACTGAAGTACGTATTTGGACCCTTGAGAGAGGAATTTGAGAGCTTGTTCGCTCAGACCTTCCGGAAGGAGAACAATTTTAAGTTCCTAAATCATGTCATGACATGTTTTGCCAATCGTCATTGGAAAGCCTTGATCCAACTTATGACGCATGTGCAAAGAAAGGCTATTTTGCAAAGAGAAAAATTACAGGACCAGATGGATATTTTAAAACGGTAAAATCTTCAATCAAATCTTACTATATACCTAATTAAATTATAATTAAATTAATATTACTTCTAACATGTTTATTGTTATTTATTCACATTCACTGAACTGTTTAACCGTTCAGATGGGCCATTCTTGGTCATCAGCTGTCTCGTCTGGACACTCAATTAAATATGGGCCAGGAGAGTCCGTTTGCATTTTCCTTTATTGAGGGCACATTGATCCAAGCCATTCGTCAAGGACACTGGATTTTACTAGACGAAATTAACCTCGCCACGCCAGAGATGCTCCAGTGCTTGTCTGGAGTTCTCGAAGCTCCTCACAATCAGATTCATTTATGGGAGAAAGGGGATGAAGCTCCCATTCGACGCCACGCAAATTTTCACTTATTTGCTGCCATGAATCCGTCGACGGATGTCGGGAAGAAAGATTTACCACTAGGGCTTCGAAATCGGTAATCCTTATTTTTATAGGATTTTTATTATTTATAAATAATAAATAAAAGCTCTAAATTCACCGAAAACGTTTGTGGTGGCCTGCTTAGCTTCACGGAGTACTACGTGGACGAGTTGACTGATCCGGACGAACTCCAAGTACTTGTTTCCGACTACTTGAGAGACATGACCCTGCCTTCCGAACAGGTGCACTCCGTGGTCAAATTCTACATTCAAGTGCAAAATAAGTCCAAGACCGAATTGGTGGACGGCACAGGAAAGAAGCCTCATTTCAGCTTACGAACGTTGTGTCGCGCATTAAGAATTTCCAGTCAAAATTTGTATGGAAGTGTCAATCGCTCCTTGTTTGAGTCCTTTTGCATAAGTTTCCTCACACAACTAGACTATCCATCCCATCAAATGGTGGAGAAGATGATTGCCACGTAAGTCTGTTAACAGATCATGACCGCGAAACAAATGTAACGGTAAGCTGCAACCCAAGTCTACCAATTAACTACATGAATTTTAAAAATTATAGACACATTCTGGGCAAGCAGGATTTGAAGGCAATCCTCAACCAAACTCTTCCTCAACCAAAGGGTAACCGATTTGTTCAGGTAGAAGCATACTGGCTTCCTCAGGGAGATTTGGAACCTGTACAACCGAATAGGGTAAAATTGTTTTTTTAATCATATTTTAATATTCAAAGCACCGGAAACCGTTACTATAATCATAATTACCGCAACGGATTTTACATTGACTCAATAGTCTTATCCAGCGATGTGGTTTTCATAATTTTTGTTCTTTTTTACTCAACGTAGTATATTTTGACCCGATGTATTCGTCAAAACCTGAAGGACATTGCGAGAATAGTGTCTGCTGGAAAATTGCCTGTTCTAATCCAAGGAGAAACTTCCGTTGGTAAAACAAGTTTGATTCAATACCTGGCTCAAGTCACGGGCAATCGTTGCTACCGTATTAATAATCACCAGCACACTGACCTGCAGGAATATGTAGGATCGTACCAAAGTGATGACAAAGGGAAACTCGTTTTTACTGAAGGTAAAGCAATGCAACTGTGCTGTTGTAATAAACAGATTCAATTAATTCCATTTTTCTACTTTCATTGTGTAAAATAAAATTTGTACATGAAATACTAAATACGGAATAATAGGAGTACTGGTCCAAGCCATGCGCCGTGGAGAATGGATAATATTGGACGAATTGAATCTTGCACCCTCCGAGGTGCTGGAAGCATTAAATCGAGTTTTGGATGACAATCGTCAACTATTTATTACGGAAACCGGTGTCACTGTCACAGCCCATCCCCGCTTCATGCTATTTGCGACACAAAATCCACCTGGTCTATATGGGGGCCGAAAGGTGAGCGTTTTTGAAAGTCTTATTATTTTCTTTTTACTAGTACAGAATTTCCACTGAATTTTCATTGTCTGCAGCTGCTTTCCCGAGCATTTCGAAATCGGTTCGTAGAGCTCCACTTCGACGAAATCCCCAGTGGAGAGTTGGAAACCATTTTACACCTTAGATGCGATATACCTCCCAGTTACTGCAAGAAAATCACTGGTGTCATGAAGGAGCTACAAGTACTTGAAACAATTCAGCTAATTTGTTAAAAATAAACAACTGCCGTATACTTAAAAATACGTGATTTTCTTCAACATTATTTTCTAGATGCGCCGAAAATCAAGCGCTGCACTGCAAGGAAAGCATAGTTTTGCCACCCTCCGAGATTTGTTTCGCTGGGCTGAACGTTACCGCCTTTCTAACGTTCAAGAGAAATTTTATGACTGGGACCAGCATCTGGCGGATGACGGTTATCTTGTCTTGGCAGGAAAGGTTCGGAGAGAAGCGGAAGCAGAAATTATTCGAGAGACACTTCAGACACAATTCAAGAGGGAAGTGAATCCTCACAACTTATTCTCCCTGCATGAAAAAACTTCAGTGACCACACGGAAGATATTAGAAAGTGTACTTCTACCGAAAACAACACAAAACGAAGATGAGGAAGCAAATCCTTACAAAGTCGACCCTTTTCGTCATGTCGTCTGGACATTCCAAATGCGGAAGCTTTTGGTTCTGATCGGCCTCTCTCTGAAATTTAACGAACCGGTTCTCTTAGTTGGTGAAACTGGCTGTGGTAAGACAACGGTCGTCCAAATCTTGGCTGGATTAATTTACAGACGTAAATTGTTTTCCATCAATTGTCACATGCACAGTGAAGGCAGTGACTTCTTGGGCGGACTACGACCTGTGCGAAATCGGGAAGAATGTGTAAGTCAACCTCACGCTAAATAAATCTCATGGCTGTGATATGACTGAAGCAATGGTTGATTACACATTGGAAGAGCGGGCGTAAATGTGCACGGCGTAATTGTATTTGTTTTTGTATCCTTGTAATTGTAGGATGACCGCTTATTCGAGTGGGTAAATGGACCCTTACTAGAAGCCATGGAACACGGAGGAATATTCTTAGCTGATGAAATCTCCCTTGCAGATGATTCTGTATTGGAACGTATTAATTCTGTCTTGGAACCCGAGAGGACCCTATTAGTAGCAGAAAAAGGAGATGAGACGCCCAAGTTAATTGTCGCTCATGAGGGGTTCCAATTTGTTGGGACAATGAATCCAGGTGGAGACTACGGCAAAAAGGAGGTAATTATCATTAACACAAAATTATAAGCATTTTTGTCTGCACACAGTTTTATGGCTTTATGGCTACCCACAACAAAATTTATTGTCATATTTATCTCCAGCTATCACCTGCTCTACGGAACCGTCTCACTGAAATTTGGTGTCCTGCTACTACCGAAGATGAAGATTTAATCTCAATTGTTGAACACAATTTAAATCCCGAACTTCAAGGAAATAACATCGGACAAATCCTAGTCACGTTTTGTCATTGGCTTCAGGCACATGAACTCTGTCATAAATTAGTTATCAGTGTTAGAGACTACTTGGCTTGGGTCAACTTCCTGAATGTTGCTACGAGGCAAGAAGATGAGGAAGAGAGAGTTACAGTGGTGCAAGCCATTCTTCACGGCGCCTGCCTTACGTTTCTAGACGGGCTAGGTAGTGGCTCAACTTCAACACACAAGTAATAAATGGGAAAACTACTTTTTTAGTTGCCATATTTCCGATATTAGTTTTTGATATTTCACCAATATCGTGAGGTTCGTATCTAAATTGTAACTTGAATTTGTATAGTCACAACGTATGGGAACAAACAAAACAAGATGGTCTCGCGCACCTCAAATCACTTCTGACTGAACTTCAGACTGAAGAAGATGAGGGACAATCATCGAACCCAGACGAATGCCTGACTAAAGTAAACATCACTCGAACGGAATTGAGGATCGGTGTCTTCTCCATAGTTCGACAAACGCTAGGGGAATCTTCGGATGAAGACGAGAGTCCAGAGGAATCATCTTGTACCAAGAAAGAGAAGAAACTGAAAAAATCTAAATTCGCCATCGAAGCTCCAACCACATGCCATAACGCTCTGCGGCTTCTGCGTGCCATGCAACTTCCAAAACCCATTTTGCTTGAAGGCAGCCCAGGTGTGGGTAAAACTGCACTGGTCCAAGCCCTAGGCGCCCTCACTAAAACACCTGTCGTTAGAATTAATTTGTCCGAACAGACTGATATCTCTGACCTATTTGGAGCGGATCTTCCGGAGGAAGGCCGAACTGGTGGACACTTTGCTTGGAGGGATGGGCCTTTACTTCAAGCATTGAAAACTGATTCCTGGATACTTTTGGATGAACTGAATTTAGCATCGCAGTCCGTGTTGGAAGGACTTAATGCTTGTTTGGATCATCGAGGCGAAATTTTCGTGCCAGAACTTAATCGTAGATTCAAAGTCCGAGGACACGCATCCCGAATTTTTGGTTGTCAAAATCCTGTGAGACAAGGCGGAGCCAGAAAAGGTCTTCCTAAATCCTTTTTAAATCGATTTACCCAAGTATTCGTTGACCCCTTAACACACGAGGATTTGGAATACATCCTGTCGTCAAGCTACCCCCAGCTGCCGAAGAAAAGTGTTTGTGGATTAATGGCAGCATTCTCCAAAGAATTACATGAAAAGGTGATCATCCAAGGATCATTTGGAGCTAAAGGTGGGCCATGGGATTTCAATCTCCGCGATTTACTCCGCTGGGCTCAACTTGTCGTTGAAGTTGCAAAAGAAAACCAAGACAAATCTGGAACGCAAGGATCTGTTGCGAAAATGAAAGAAAGTATTTTTGCCCCAGAATTGTTCATTGATCTCATATACGGCCTGCGAATGAGAACGGATGTAGATCGACACAAAGTCCTGGACCTGTATGAAATGGTTAGAACGGATTACACTGGAGAGGTAGAAGCTGAAGAGGATTCTATGGAGGTGGACGAGGAACGACTGTCTTCAAACAGGAAAAATTCCACCATAGTCAAATGTGGTTCAAGTCCGGTGGTCGTTGAGGAAGACAAAATCAAATGTGGAACTGGGAATTTGCGTCGCATGGGAGATTCCGTCGGTGTCCGGGAGCGATTTAGATTTGAACCGTTAGTTGTACAACCAGAACAACTTCCAGCCTTCGAGGGGTTGATCAAATGCCTGGAGATGGGATGGATGCCCATTCTGGTAAAAATTCCATTTCTAAAATCGTGGCCGCATTATTAAGTAATGTCAAAATCCCAAATATTTTCTCCTTCGCCGCAATCGTAAAAAATGAGTGAAAATTTCAGGTCGGACCATCTGGCTCTGGGAAAACCAGTCTAGTGAAGCTTGTGGCGAGTATGTGTGGACGAGAACTTCAGGTTATGACACCCAGCCCCGAAATGGACACAATTGAGCTACTGGGGGGTTTCGAGCAGGTCAGTACAAAATGTTTGTTGAATTTTGGTTTGGCATTTCACCTTCTCTTCATTTTTGGCAATTTTTTCATGCACTACTCTCGCATCAAACAACTTGTGCTAGGATAAGTTCTGGCATATTGAAGCATCTTTGAAGTTCGAAGCAAGTGTTTACGACCATTCCTTGCGCATACTACATTTACCAGAGAGCGAGTGTACTCTCAAAAAAGTATTCTTGCAGAAAATGTCTTAAATATCCGTAGTGTACCGTTATTTCTATTCTGACCATTTTCACTGTCTTTGAAAATGTCTAGTACAAGAGTTATGTTTCCCTTCCCTTCACAAGCAACATGTACAATATAAATCATAGTTAAACTCCCAGCGACCTCCATGACACCACTAAAATTACGTACCTGGTACCTTTACAAGTCTGACGATGACATTTCTCCTCGGTAATTATGTAAATGTAATAAAATTTCCACGAATCCGTTTGAATACCTGGTTAGTTCAACTAGAATTTCCGGATGAAAAACCCGCTTTTTACTTCCATTGACTTATACCCAGGAAATTTGTTGGGCCAGGTAAATTCAGTGATTTACGGCACAGTCCTTGTTGACAACTCCAGCGTTCGCAGACGACCCGTCCCGGGACTTCCTGAATCACTTTTTGCGCTTACGGCTATGGCAGTTTTATTTATGGCTCTCGATTTTAAGAGCCGAGAAAGCTGAAAATGTGGAGAAGGTGACCCCAATTGTATTTCCGGGCTTTATTTTTGCGTTATTTATTCTTCATGAAAAAAAAAAACTCTTGGGTGCTATCTTGGAAGATGATGCGTGCCTTAAACAGAGGGATCCAAACCCTTGCATTGTTTTCATTCCTTTGTTAGTGGACTGCCAAAAAATGTTCGGACTCAAAGAATTTCTTGTGGAAAGAATTTCTTGAGGAAAATATTACTCTCCCCAAAACATTTTTTTTTCTGCAGGCGAAATGGCTAGAGCTACTCTTGAAAAATATGTGAGAGAAACCTCTATAAGACACTCTGTAACTTATGACGTGTTGTACAAAAAAAAATGAGCTGAAACTAGCGGGTGTGGGAAATTCGCTTTACATACAAAAGCTCTATCATTATTCCGTCCTTCCTGTATAATACTGCTGGCAACACATTTTTACATAGAAAAAAAATGACAGGGACTGTTGGCGTACGTATGTAATGTCGTATCATGTGTGTTTCAAGGAGGGGGCAGTGTGCGAAAGTGTGTGAAAAAAAAACTCAGGGTATGTTGAATATACCCATTTTTTGGTGTATATATTTTTTATATGGACGTGTGGAGAGTGTGGAGAAGAGCTCCTCATCCATAAGGGATTCATTTATCATCATCAAAGGACGGGGGAATTGACATGTTTGTACATAGCTCCAAGTTCCTGTCAACTCCATACACAGAACTCTTGCACTTTCTCTGAAGGAATTTTCTCTTTTTACCCTCAATTTTGTCTCTGTATGTCATCCTGTAGGGATTCAATTTTGGGCGCTCGTTCTTTTTTTTTTTTTTTTGACTGCTTTCTCCTGGCGCTTCCCCCTTTGCATTGTCTCTTCACTTTTAGGTCATGCTCCGTTTTTCTCCTCCACCTTCATCATTTATTCTTGATCTTGTATCGCTCTTCCCTTTTCAGTGGGGTTTCTTCAAATTTTTTTTTTTAGCTTTCTCTTTTGGATTCCTCCTCTCTACTTTCTTCATTTTTACCATTTTCTCACGGGTTTTTAGTTACATTTTCTCTACTTTAATCACAGTTCTCTTGATATATTATTCTTATTTCCATCTTTACTACTCTTCTAGTTTTTTCTCAATATATTTTCTCTTTACTTTTTTCATATTTTTCTCTTTACTTTTTTCATATTTTCTGCTTTCTCCAGTTTTTCCTTAATATATATTCTGTCTGCGTTTTTCGTCTATACCACTTTCTCCAGTTTCTTCTTAATATAGTTTCTCTACTTTTTTCATATATTCTACTTTCTCCAGTTTCTTCTTATTATATTTTCTCTTTACTTTTTTCATATTTTCTACTCTCTCCTGTCTTTTCCTAATATATTTTCTCGTTACTTTTTTCATATTTTCTACCTTCTCCAGTTTTTCCTTAATATGTATTCTCTACGTTTTTCATCTTTACTACTTTATCCAGTTTTTCCTGGATATATTTTCTCTCTACGTTTTTCATCTTTACTAGTTTATACAATTTTTTATGGATACATTCCCTCCACTTTTTCTACACTTTATAGTAGCTTATTTAGCTTTATGCTTCCTCGTGTTTTTCTCTTTACTTTTCTCCAATTTGGTATTCTTTTACTTATTTTCTCCACTTTCTATTGCTTTTTGCGCTGTACTTTGTCTCTTCTCTGGTTTCCTTTTTCTTTTCTCGTTTATTCTCTTTTCATTTTACGCTATTCTTCTATTGGCTTCCTTTTTTCTCCACTTACCTTTTTCGCTCGGACTCCGTGGCCTCGTTTTCCCCGGCCTGTATTCTCCCATAAACTGAGCCACTTTTACCTGATCTCTCTGCCCCTTTCCCGTCTCTCTGTCTCTTTCTTTGTCTGGATTTCCCTGTCTGTACCCATCCTGTTGCTCATCTTGTATCTCTCTAATCTCTCAGCTACCTCATCCTTCCTAAAAGCCCCTCCATGTTTCCCCTCCCAATTCTTGCTGCCATGCAATCCTTTTTCCTAT
Source organism: Disparrhopalites patrizii (assembly GCA_034698585.1). Lineage (NCBI taxonomy): Eukaryota > Metazoa > Arthropoda > Collembola > Symphypleona > Sminthuridae > Disparrhopalites > Disparrhopalites patrizii. Next base: position 7,553 of record JAQGBT010003260.1, on the reverse strand, counting down.
ATGCCTCATTCTACCTTGTTACTTTCTCTTTACACGTCACAATTTTTTTGTTTTGTGATTTAATGCAATCCGCCCGCCAGCACTCTCTTTCTCTCCCAAATTTTTGTTCCTGCAAAAACATTTTCATGGGCAAATTTCATTAGAAATTTAGTTTACAAGCTATATAGCAAAAAACTGCTGGAGCTTATGGATTGTTCATGTTCGCATTTTTAAAGTTAAAGTTCTGGCGGCGACGTGGAGCAGCGATGTTGTCAGCTGCGGGGCTATTAGATTTAAAATCCAAAACCAGAAGCTATGATCAGATTTTTGTATGTGATTGCATTATATGCGAAAACAATTGTGCATGCACATGAGCTCCAAATGTATTGGCATATTATATATACGTTATTTTATAGATTTTATTCTTTGTATATACACGCACATGGGTATATAGACAAGTATACCAGTATTGCAGGTGGAACTAGCTGTTTACAAGGTTTTTGTTTTCATGAAAGGGACTACAATCTATTTTTGGTTGACAACAATCGCGTTTCTGAAAGCATTTTTCCAAACGGAAAATATCTATAGGTAATGTTATATGTTATATCATTTTCAACTGGAAGAAAGTATGACGTGCTACCCCTAAATAACTGCGAGTATTTCGTTCAGGTGTAATCCCTCATACATAACATTGTACACAAATTTGACTTATTTTTTCTAATTTCATATCATAATACATTCTTATATATGTATGTATGTAGGTATATCCTTTGAATCAAGGTTTTGAGCTTTGTCAGTAAGTTTCAATTTGATTTTTTTTTAAATAAAACGAATGGTTGAAGAATGAAGCTTAGGGAATATTTTAAAGCTAGAGCTTTGACAGTTTTTTTTTAAAAATTAGTTCTTTAAATTCATAATAATTATGTTTTTAGTATGGATAACAGGTATAACCTATGCTTTGGCAGCGGGAGAGAGAGAGAGGTAATAGTACTTGTAGCAAAGTCATTATGTATAGGTATAGACATATATAATATAATATGCAATTTTTTTGTATAATATCTACGTAGCTATATGTATGATATACATATATGTAATGTATGTACATATAATAGCTTTTTGAGTTTATAAGCGTGATATATTTCCAGGTTATGGCTATTAATGATTATTATCATTTTGACTTTTCGAGTTACTTCCACTATATATTATAATATGCAATACCATGTGGCCAGTATATTAGCTTTAACTAAAGTTGCAGAGGCTAAATTGAAGTAAATTATTTTTCTGCTAATGAAGTCTTCGTAAACGATACTAGGATTAATTATTATGGTAATGCTAACGTTATTTTATATTGATTGTGACTATACAATAAAATTCGTACAAACTACATATGTTACAAATGAAGGGGAAACACTGGGGAAACTTGAGTACTATAGTACATATTTTTAGGAGATTTTATATTAATATTTTTTTTTTTGCTATTTGATTGTTCCTCGGATTCATTCATTCCTTGGCGACGACGGTGAAAGTTGGGTTGTATTATTTTCACGGGGATAAAGGGTTGATTAACAAAACATGTACAAATCTCGGAAGTCCCGTGGAAGTCATGGATAATTCATTGATTAAAAAAAAAAATTAGGATTATTATAGGTATACATAGATTTTATTCTGAAATGGAAGTTCGGATGTTTTGCCTGATTAGTATATACTCTATTATTGGTTCTATATAGAGGCTTATTTACATTTGCGATGATCTTCAAGGTGGCATTTGCTGGAAATGTTTTGGCTCAGCCATTTATTCCGCACGAATCCAGGGGGATATTTTGAAGTAGAAGCTGCCGAGTGTCACATTTGAAGCAAATGCCACATTGAGAAATTTTTTCTAGTCCACCTAGTTTCCCAACGTAATTTTTATCCTTGCAATCGCTTAAGAAAATCACATAACGTTACCGTAAAGCTGGATGTATGCAAGTACCTTTTTTGTATAACACATGCATGTATAGCTTTTGGAAGAGGGATATTATTATTTTTTTTTTTGGTATTTTGTATAGGTATTAGGTATGTATATATAATTCCATTTTTAGATAATTTGTATTTATTTTTTACGTCTCATATCCTATAGGTAATGTATTCTGTAATTGACTGAAATTATTGAACGTTGTGTATATTATTTAATTCTTCACCACCGATTCTCCAGGAGAGTGGGAGAAGCATCGTCGAGGGACACCTGAAAGGGCAAAAAATACAAAAATATATTTATGTCAGTATGCCCCAATTTTTCCAAAAAATTCAGCGGACAAGAAAATTGTAATATTAAATTTGTTATTTTTATATACATTTTTAATGAGTATATAGACAGAAGAAATTGATTTTTTTTTTACTCGCGCTCTATTACAATGATAGTCATTGTCGAAGATGCAAAGAGAGTATAGTGTTGTAAGTGTGCAGAGATTTTTTTCTTTTGAGTGCGTGTGCTGGTGAAAGATTAAATATGTGCAGGTGTATAGCTTGGATAAAAAAGTGTTAAATTTCCTTCGCTTGTAACTATTGTTGTCTTTCCCTTGCCTTCCCGTGATTTTTTATTTTGTGCTTTCTTGCAAGACACATTTTTTTTTTGACGAAAATCCTACAGACGACGAACGGTGGAATTTATGGGGCAACATTTCAACCATAAAGGGAGAGGGAATAGAGAAAAAGCTATAGAGGAAAAAACTGCGTTCACTTTGAGTTTGAAACCGGAAATTCAATAATAGGCAAAACACATTCATTTTTTGTTTCCGCTAGCATTTGTTTGGCTTTTAACTTACGTCCAGTTCGGGTTGTATACTTTACTGGTACACACATGATGGCCATGGTTACGACAATGTCTCCTTAAGGAAAAATATCCGAAATAGAGATTGTCACACAGAATTGCTATAGTAGGCAGCAAAAGGGAAACGGGACCAATTTTGTTGCTGGTACTGTGTACGATAACTTAAAAAAAAGCTCCCAGAATGTACCCGGGGTATAATGGGGTCAGACAGTTAATGACAGACACAGGAAGCGAGAGAGAGAGAGAGAGAGAGAGAGAGAGAGAGCTGAGAGGCTGAGACAAGGGTAAGAGACAGACAAGAGAGATATAAAAAGATATTCCAAGGCGGTGTCAGCACAAAGACAAATACACGTTAAGAGGGAGAGAGAGAGACACATTGAGAGAGGAAGATAAAAAAAAAAATCCGTGAACATACAAAAAGGTGAAGAAAGTGCATGAAAGCAAAAACACAGGACATTGACAGAGAAGAAAAATATGTAATTCGGGGGTGTATGAACTCCTCACATGGACTGGGTTTAACCCACAAAATGTGTAATGGACACAGCCACAAATTCCTGTACAAAAACTACTGCATTCCCAAGAAAATCTGCGTTATCATGATTTTTTTAATAATATTTGAAAACGTTGCTTGACCCGAGATTCGGCCAGACTTGGAGCTTCTCAAAGTCCGGTCGTACTACAGTTATAAAGTTCTTTCATGAAAAACTCTGGACTTGATCCGATTTGTGGATGCATATAGTGTCATCATGTGTGAGAAAAAAAAAATTGTACATGAAAGAAAGGGAAATTGGAAAAACATGGAGTCAAAAGAAACGAGAGAAAGGATGGCTCAGCGCGACGATGAAAATAAAGGAAGAACGACAGAGAAATCAGTAAACACCAATGACCACAACCGATGGAGAAGGAGGAAATAGAGAGACCAGAAACTAGAGAGAAAGACGGTAGGTTAAACAAAATATTGATGAGATAATGATGTTTTGGGAGGCAAAAGATGGATATGGTGAGAGGAAGGGAGAGTGGGAGAGAGAAAAGGATAATAGAGAAAGAAGAGGAGACAATAGAGACAAAGGGGACAGGAAGAAAACGAGAGGAAAAAGGAAAGGAGATAGCGGTAAAAGAGAGCTGGGAAAAAAAGAAATAGAGAGAGAGAGAAAATGGGAAAAAAGAAATGGAGAGAGAAAGAAAATGGGAAAAAAGGAATGGAGAGAGAAAGAAAATGGGAAAAAAGGAATGGAGTGAGAGAGAAAATGGGAAAAAAGAAATGGAGAGAGAGAAAAAAAAATGGCAAAAAAGAAATGGAGAGAGAAAGAAAGTGGAAAAAAAGAAATAGAGAGAGAGAAAGACAGAATATTGAAAGAAAGATATAGAAAAAGAGCGACAGAAGATGGAAAAAAAGAGAAAGAAAGAGGAAAGAGAGAAAGTGGGAAGTACACAGAGAAATTTAGTGAGAAAAGTGAAAGAAAGGGCTTGGGAAAAAGTTGGATCAGGAGAGACAATAGAAAAGAGAGACAAGAGAAAGACAGAGACAGAGAGAGCGATGGCGCATAAAAACGGAAGAGACATGTATAGGCAGAAATGGACACCAATATAAATACGAAAAATGTGGCTGCGGAGGCGAAAAAGCTGAATATCACCAGGACAGTATCCAAAGAGAAACGTCATTCTAAAAGCAAGACCAAAGAAAGTGTTCCTCCCCGTATAAAAAACGTGGAATGTTTGAAAACTAAGGAGAAAGATGAAAAACCCGGGGAACATTCAAGTTTCCCACAGCCTCCTGGTTGATATTTGTATTTACACTTATCATAAACCTGATTCCTCCTCCTCCTCCTTTCCCTCGTCAACAAACATTCACTTCACTTTCACACTGTGTTTTCCCTTCTTTGTTTTTTTCCTTCAACGCTCCTTGGCATTTAAACTTGTCTGAGTATGCACTTTCTCCGTCAGAGTAACACGCTTTTATTTTTTTGACTCCCACACTTGTACAACATGGAGGGTAAAAACACGAAGGGGGGAAGACATGGAAGACGATAAAATAATACACTGAACCAAGCCCAGAAAAGCTGCTATTGACTGTACTCACTTTTTGGGCCTTCTTCTCCATCTTACTTTCTCTCTTACGCTCTTACAACCAAAAAAAAACTTTCTCCACAACCTCTTCCTCTCTTATTCTCTAAATATTTGCAATTACTTTTTACGACTACAGTCTCATATTGCACTAAAAGGAAATTAGATTTTCTCCCCTTCCATCCTCTCCTACGACTGACATCAGATTCGCACTTGCACAAACACGCATAAAAACATTTCCTCGCATCCTTTCCGTTTTTTACGTCAGCAAAAAAAGAATTGGAGTGTGAGAAACTTTTTTTTTTCGTACTTTCTCCTAGAAAAAAATTGCGTTGACTTTTCCCTTCTCTTTTTTCCTTAAAGGGAAGTGTTTTTTTTTTTGAAACTTTGTTTTTGTCTAACTCGTAATATTCGCACGTGATAATAATCATTACTATTATGATTACCATTGAACGCACCACTTCACCCTCCCCCCCCCACAACTTTCTCTTTTCGCCTTCCGTGTGGGGAAAGCACTTTTCCTTCCACAAAAAAACGGAGAGCGAAAGTAAATAAAATGCATGTCAAGTCCTGGAGAAATTGTCCTTGTTTGTATGTCTTTCGGAATGGGCTGGAAAAGGTCAGGATGAAAGTTTCTTTTTTGTTTTTTTTTTCAAGCACAACGTAAAGGGAGGCATACTAATGGATGGGGGGAACTTTTATTGAAAATGGCGGGTGATTTGAAAATACCAGAAACTTTTGGGGGGTTAAGATGGGACAATTTGAAAAAATGGATCCTCCTAACGAGTTTTTATGAATGAATGTGGAATTTTATTTTCCTCTGACCTCAATTGTCTTTTTTTTTTGGGGAGAACCCAGTTAAACTTTATTGGGAAGGAATATCGAATGACATTGAATAGCGTGTGGGTACGATTACTGAACAAATGTACAGGGTTGTGCAAGGGGTTGGTTGGAAGCGCGACGCACAATTGTGTTGATGTAGCAGTGCCAAGCGCGGATTTTTTTTTATTTATTTGCAGTGCGTAACGATGACCTGTTTTTATACAGGTTTTTTCTTTGAAGCATTGAAAAATTCTGGTAAAGTTGTAAAATTGTGGCCCAAAATGTAAAAGCGGAAGCGCAAAACATTGCATGCATAAAGGTCATGTCAAATGCCATGATACTATAATTAAATATTGGAATTCCTCAATGTATTTTTTCACACGGCGGCGAGAAATGAGTACCACTTTTTATGGCCGTATCAAGCGAATTAAAATATTCCTATGCTCTGTATAGATTTGGAAACATCCAAAACATTTTAAAATTTAAATCAGACTTGTTCAGACCAGTCTGATTTGTCTGAGTCAAATTTGATAAATTTGACTCCACAATTTAGGAACATTGTTTATTTGAATTTGTTGTTTAATGGAATTTGAATCACGAATTTTCTTCTGTTTGTTCATGATTTAAAAAGTTCCTTGTTGACGGAATGAAAAACTAGACATTTTGTTAAAGAAAAATGCTGTAAATGTAATTAGCGAAGATTTAAATACTTTTTTTTTAGCTGAATCCGCAATAAAATTCGGAATGATAGATTCATGACTATCGACTAGAAAATGTCGCAATCACTTCTCACCGTCTTTTAAAATCGTTCATTGTCGTTTAAGAATCATATCAGACCAATTCAAATTGTAGCATAAAAACAAAACCAATAACTGATTTTTTGTCTTCTCATTATATCACAATTACTAGCATCGTTATTAGCCAAGCATTATTGTTAGTATCATCATTATTAGCCTTGTATCTGAATGTGAAATGCCAGTTTTCATATTAACTATAAAAAAAATAAGTTTTGTTTTAAGCCTCAGCATGAGTTGGTTGGGAATGATTCTTAAAAAAGCCATGACATTTATGTAAAAAATATATTTTTAAAATTCTGCCCTACGGCCATTTGTTAAATACAAAACACTAAAAATCTGTACAATGGCCTCTCGTACTGAAATGTGAACTGGAAAAATGACCCACCTTGCTCCTTTATAAACTTCCTCGTAATGAGCTTGACCTGCTGCTGTGGGATCATGTATGGCCTTTGTTGTGAATGTATAAATTTTTGGGTTTTGGTAGCATATAATTTTGGTAACTCCAAAATTGACGCATATTAATTTGATGACATTATTGGGTCGCGTACAGAAAGTTTCCGAGGGTATAACGTGTGCAATTTTTACAAAAAAGTGTTTGTAAATATTAAATGTATACAACAATGAGAATGAGAAAGCATATGTACAGACATGTGTAACTTGTATGTGATTCTTGAGATGTATTGAGGTGGAAGATTGTGTCAGAGATAGGTGGAGCGTGTGGAGTGAAAGGTGTAGAAATGTTCGGGGGAATCCTTGGAAGCACTATGAAGGGCATGTTCCTCCACCTCCTCCATTTTTTTCTCTTCTTTCCCCTCCTCCTGCCTACGACTACTACTACTACTACAACTAGGAAAATGACGCTTCCCCCCGCCCCCCAAAAGTTGTTCCTGGTCCCCCGTGCGAGTGAAATCATCCCCTTGCCCTTCATCATCATCATCATCCTCCTCCTCATCATCCTCCTCATCATTGTGATCATGATCAAGATGATCCTCTACAGTGGCAGTAGCTGCATCCTCTAAAATAAGTACCTGTTTGCGGAAGGCGGCGGATGAGGCCGGTGGGGGTGGGGGTGGGAGCATGAG
>JAQGBT010003259.1:0-20236 GCA_034698585.1 Disparrhopalites patrizii | reverse complement strand
CTTAAAAGAACAACGGTATTGTTATTGTCCAGGTCTCTTTATTTTCGATGAATATTTTTTTACCCATTAATTTCTTAGGTTTGTCTATATAGGGCAAGTGATCTGAATAATTAAAACTCATTGTTAGTATGAGTAATGACTTACACTCAAAGTTTGTTATTTCTGATTGGAAAGTAAAATTTGTCGGAGTAAAACCTTCGGGTAGAAGTTCAATTTTGCTGCTCGTAAAAGGTGTGAACAAGAAAGATCAGGGAAAAAACTGGACGAAAAATCAAAATTTTCATTGATATTCCAAAAATATCAGGAAAATTAAAATTACACTGGAAGAAAATCTTTGAATGTAAGGTGATGTCAAAAACTGTATGGTTTTGATTTTATAATCTCCATATGTTAACATGTGATTTTTTTCGCGCGTTCAACATACCATAATTTTTAAATGGAAAGGTTCTGACTCAAAATACTTATTAATTCTGAAAGCTTGACTTCTTAGCATTCCAACAAGCTAGGGAACGCATGTCTATGCCTTGTTGTATACAAGTTATAAGCGGTTGAGTCGATTTCGCCGTACGTGAAACATACGGTATATTGTTTAATGGTAACATATGACTGAAAATGCATATACGCAGTTTTTTGTATGCAAATTTTGAGATTGTCAGAAATAGAATGTCAAAAATGGGTCTTGGAACACATTGTAATAGGGTAAATATTCAAACAGGAAAACTTTGGCTAAAATTTCACAAAATGTATTAATATGTTTTACAAAAAAATTACCGCGTACTTGGAATCGTACAGTATGTACGTATATTGCTTCTCATCTTTCGTTTTGTCTCCAAAAATCTGTGTGAATTGTTTCCCACAGGGATCCCAAAGTTGCCCCGTAATCCAAATCCAGTGTCCAGTACTGGACTTGCGCCCAAAGAACGGTTGGGACCACATAGAGGTCACGAACCAGAAAGGGAAATTCCTCTTTGCCTGCAGCGATAACGTCTTCTTCATCCCATACAAAAGCATGGGCGACCTCAAATTTAAATTTCTGCAAGAGAACCCCAGCTACAAGACGTTCGGTAAGAAGTACAAGGGATTCCAGTGCTTTGTGACCTGCGCCAATGACGGTATGCCCAAATTTTGCAATACTTCCTTAGAAATATGGCAACTTACGCTTTTTATTAATACAAATTTTTACTTTCACCGAAACCATTTATGCTTTTTTAGGCTTAAGCATAAATTAATAATTTTGTTTTTGCAGTAGAAGTTTTATTTAGACGTATTTTTGATATACTTAAAAAGCATGCTGATTTTGGGATCAAAATCAATAAATTCCTGTAATTGTACCTTCTCTTGTGAAAAATTAAACTTTTTTACGCCATTTGTGGAGCATTTGCTGATTTTATCCGTTTGGGTGTTTATGCGTTTAATGCTTGTAATGGTTTTTATGCTCTATTTATTCATACAAACTGATCTTAGCATATCTCAAACTAATCTAAAATGCCATAAAACGGTCTAAACTACAACGAAGTTTTACTCTACAACGAAGGTTTACCTTGCCTTTTATGCTTTTGGCTAGCCCTAATTATAAGGCTATATTAATAGTACTATTGTATATAGAGTTGAATTTATCGGAAGTATGCTAATAACATTAGCTAATAATTACAAAAGTAAGCTATAAAATAACACAATATATGAAATAATTACAAATTTTACAATTTAACGTCGGATGGAAATTTTGTCCGAGAATCCAGTCAACGCAAAATGGCTGCCAAAGGGTGTCAAACCAAAAGGTTACGTTCCTAACGCCGTCAGTCGTGATGACCCTGAAGTTAAATGCAGTACGATTCCTTCAATTTGTGCCCAAACGTTTTCGGAGCAACGATAAAATCGTTTTTTTTATGTAATTTAACAGCTTGTAGTCAGCCGGATCCTGAGAATCCAGCGGACAAATTTCCTTGGGTGGTCGCAATTGTGGAAGAAGGGACGCGGATTCCTTGGTGCTCCGGAACTATCCTCAACTCCAAATTTATATTGACCTCCGTGAGTTGCATGACGTGTCACGCGAATCGGGCCAAAAAAGAAGTAATGTTTGAGGTGATCGTCGGAGCCCAGAGGATGCAGAAGTGGTCGTATGAAAAAGAAATGAATAAGAGACAGAGATTTGAAGACCGAGATGGGAAATATAGGTCAATGTTTACATTTAAAATTCATATACTCTTTCATATATGAATATGTTTATATACATAAATATTTCATATTTCGGTCCAAAAAATGTCTGGACATTTCTATAGGTACCCGCAAGACCGTATGAATGTTGGTGATGTAGACGCCGAGGAAAAGTCGACGAGGCACAAGATTGCTCAGAAGATAACTTCGCCCGCCTTTGGCACCGCGTAAGAGGCCCAGTATCCTGGCTTGGATATACATTGAAAAGCTTTCAAAAAGCGAAAATTCATTATTGTCTCATTCACATTAAAAATACTCATTTATATGTACAAACAAAAAGGAAAGTGTACGACTTTGACATAATGCTACTGGAACTTTCCCCGCCCCTGGACGCCCATCAACTCAATCGACGAGGCTCCGTCTGTCTTCCCGCGCCCGTGGAATTATGGAAGCTTCATCGGGCGGGATACGCCGTGGGCTGGGGCTCCGCCGTGGGCGGTGACAAATATGAGAACAAATCCGTGACGGAGCATCAAATGCCCCACGAGTCGAAGATTGAGAGCGAGAAATGTGTGCATGAGATCAAATGTGTCCCGGAGCCTACTTTGTGTGTTATCAGATGGAAAGAGTATCATAATGCGGTACGATTTGCAAATTTAAAGCATTTTCCGGCATAATTTTAAACCAGATAATCAAGGAACAAAATGACATTTCAATGCTATAGATTGACCATGGAGGACCATTTATATATGAACAGAAGGACCCATTGTATTTCGAGCAGCTTGGTATACTGTCAGAGAAATATGGGGAGAAACTCTATTTTACCAATGTCATGGGTAAGACTGGGATTGTTTTTTTTTTTGTGATCGAATCAAAGACTATAATAGTGACTATTCTATCTTGATCAGTAGAATAATAATCTTATTGAGTGAGTGCAATGGCGTTTACCGGCAATAGCAAAGAATGCATTTCATTTGGGATCTTGGTGTATGGTTTTATTTGGGTGTGCACAGAACATTTGGATTGGATTAAGAAGAATGCAGATGTTGATGGAGCTCGAGCTTGCCGTCCTCCTGCGGGGGTATAAGGCCATTGGAGACATGCGAAATCAAAATAGAATGGGATTTGGCTCAAAGATGTGCGATTTATTGGGGACGATTGTAATATATATTAAGGTTTAAAAAAGCAAAAAAAACTAATTACCTAGTCAGTTTTTTCGAAAATTCAGTTGTTTTGGTGCGAACAGAAGTGCACAAAGGCTTATTCTTTGTAATACACTATTCATTTTTACCCGACGTTTTCGAACAAAAGATACGGATTTTTGTTTTAACAAGTGTGTACAGTTACGCAGCAGACATTCTCCTTGCTATAATATTCATATTTTGAATTTTTATTTTGAATTTACTTTATCTTCGTATTCTTTGTGCACATAGTATACTCGCACTCTCCCTACAACAACCCGCCTTATATTAACTGTTTCTCTGTAACCACTTTAGTTTTAACCCTCCGTATATAAATACAAAGGAGTCTCTCTATAACAAGTTTCTTTATAACAACATTACTCTGTAGCAACATTATTTTTCCAGCCCATCGTACATGTTAGGTACATATTTAATGTTATATATGTAACAACTTTTCCCTGTAACAATATTTTATGCCCTTCCCTTCAGAGTTGTTATATATGTCTCTTCTAACAATATTTGTATATAAAAAAATTATGTTTTCCGCCCATCGTACATGTAAAGTACATATTTGATGTTCTGTATAACATTTCTCAGCAACAATATCTTTCTTCGTCCCTTCAGTGCTGTTATAAGGAGACCCCACTGTAGTGTAAATTCAATTTCATTAAATGTTCCATATATCTAACAACATCTACTTGGCACATTCCGATGATAAGTGATGAAATGTTGTTCCTGATGCTACTAAAAGCGCCGAACTAAACTTGCATTTGGATTCGCAATTGGATTTCAGGCTAACTAATGGTGAGCTTCTATTTGATTCTGTGTGTAACGCCTTCCCGGCACTGAAAAGACATGCAGCTACACATTATGGTACTTACTCAAAATGTCTACTATAGGTGGTCGATGCTTCTTTCCGATTGTAAAACATGCGTCAACCGGTTTTAGTTAGTTCAGTACGTCATATTTAGCACGGGATAAATTGCCTTGAGCAATTATGTATGTCTCCAAAATTTCTAGATTTTGTATAAGTGCATACAAAGCATAATCTATAGAAGTAATAAAAGTTACATTACAAGAAAAAACTATCGTGCTCGCTTCATGTCATGTATTTGCAGAAAAATAAATATACTGAACATTATTTATTTCCCACTCAATATGTTTGTATAAAACCTGATTAGTTGTTTATGTACTCAATCATCAAAATTCGAATACTGTCGTGAAATTTTTACGCATCATGCTCTTTGCCGAACAAATACTAGCTCCTGTGGAAGGCAAAACGTCAAAAGTAATCTCACAATCAGTGAATATGCATGTTATATCGGATTCTTGCCCAATGACAAACGTTGCTGTAAGATTTAGGCAGGGCTGTCATGGTAAATTTCTCTTGCCTCAGGGTTTTTCCTCCTTATTTCCGTAACAATATTCTCTGATTTTATGTCGAAAATCCTTAAAAATAATTGTCCTGCAAAAATTATGAACAAACGAGAATGGAAGCGTCACCTATAGATTAACATTTAACGGATCCTAAGATTTTTATTTTTATAGAAATTTCGCTTAACATGCTTCCCCTAAAAATGGTTGTTTTTAGCAATTTTCCTGAATTTGTTTTTAGAAATTTCAGTTAAAGTTTCGTTTTCAACAATTTCCGTGCATTTAGGTCTAATCTGAGTTTTTTTACGAACCCATTAATTTTACAACTCTGGTTTCAAGATGTACAATTTTGTTTAATTGTATTCAGAACTGTATCACAGCTATTATATTGATCAATCACCTTATCAGGGTACTACGTAGGTCTCTCATTATTGTTAAATGATGACGCCAATCCGTATCTTCTCCAATTATCTACCTATGATTCAGCGGAATTAAAACACGAGGATTTCTTCATAAAATTTTTGGAGTGCTCGAAATTGTATAAAAGCTGACAATCTATCAAAATCTTCAGTAGTACTAATTCCTCCGCAACGGAGCTCATCTGTATGCGTTTAGAATTTGTAACAGTAATTGATCAATCATGTTAGCAAAACTGGTGGTACCACTTGTAGTTTTACTCATCGTCTCAACTTGTGTCCTTACACGTGATACGCCCGTTGTAATTTGTTACAGCCACAAATTTTCAAAGTTGAAGAAGTTTCAAATCTACGCGAAATATTTTTTAAAATTTTAAACAAATCTCAAAATATTTAATACAAAAATTTGGCAAATGATAAAATTTATTTGTCAAATTGTTTGTTGTTAATAAAGATGTTCCATCAGGGTGAACAACGGATGGCACGCTTCTGGGAGACCCAAATACAGATTCCATATCAGGTACTCGAAATTGTTTTTGAACGCAACAAAATCTATATTCATTACATCTATACTTTATACTTTATAAAGACCAACAATGTGGCAGAACATAATTTTACTTGCAATCTATTTGCAGCGGTTAATGCGGATAATCCACTATAACGCATAATCTACAAGTCCTGGAGACCAGCAGGTGCAGTCTATATTCTGTGCAGAATTGCAATACAAATTTATAGCCGAAGAAGAGTCATTCGGAATATACATTAACTGTCCAAATATTAGCGTTTGCGGGCCAAGTTAAAACTCTGAAACGTACTGCAAAACCCGCTTTTAAGCAATACTAATGCATGGCACTTAATCAATGTGTAAAATAAGGCATGGTGGCAAGATCCTATTGGCTTCCTCCAGCAAGCATGCATGCAAATTTGTATTCATTTATTCGGTATTTGTAGGTTAAGCGGAAAGACCAACGGCATTGTAAGGGCGGCTAGTACGGATTACGTTTATCCTCAAATTTATATTTTCCAGTCGGACAGCGAAAACCAAGGCACTGGCTTCACCATCGAGTGGGCGGATTCGCCTTACTAGGGATTTGATCAGGTGGATCAATGAACGTAATAATGAGAATTCTTAAGTGTCTCTCTTATTCGTATCTCTAAAACCAAATTCAAAATTTTAATTAACCTACTGATACGACTTTCTTCAAGTATACATTTTGAAATACATTTATGGTGCAATAAACATGAACTTTATTCTTCCACGTATATTCTTGGAAATCGTATATGCATATCTGTGCTCACAAACGAGCATATAGGTAACTACTGTTTTACTGGAACAAAATAAAAACGAAAAAAGAAAAAAATTAAAGAAAATGTTTGGATTGGATATTTATTTTAGTTTGTTATTGAATTGTGTCTCATTTGTGCAATGGCGCAATATGTGCTCGTGGTTCTGTTGTGTTTTATTCTTCTAATTAGATACAATGAGAAGGTTTATTGTAGAGTCAAAAATGACCTTGTACAAGGTCAAAACGATGGGTTTATCGATGTAGTAAGTGGAGCCCATTCTAAATCTCAGTGGCCGAGCGGCCCTCAGATATTTCTGGAATAGTTTGTCCCCAAGAAATCTTGTGCGGTGACAATGTTGTAGAAGCTTCTTGCTTCGAAAGTCCATCCCGCCCATTGTGTCCAGCATTACGCGGAGACTGAGAGAACAGCCAAGGAAAATGCATCCCATGATAAGGGCAATGACACCGCCCAATCGAATAGCACCCCAAATGCAGTATACGATGATGAGGATGAGGAGACATTTGGCTCCTACAATGAGCGTCGTGGTGATTTCCAACCATTGAATCAGCAACAATTGTAACTGTTTGTACGTTCTCCAAATTCCTACTTTGGTTCGGAGCTCCGTCCTGGTAAATGCGCTGCTCTCGTCCCTAAAATAACCAATTTCAAATATAAACAGATTTTAAGTACACTCACAGCGGCACAAATTTCTTGAATAGGGCGCAATTTTAGAAATGGAAAAGTGACAACAATTTAATTTTTTTTTTGTATTTAATTGCTTTCAAAAATTTACTTTACCGAAGCTCATGCAGGACGACCAAGTTCAAGAAAACGTATGCTAGAACCCCGAAGGCTATTAAGTGTGCTTTACAAGCAAACACATACATATAATGCGCATGAAATGCTGCATTCAGACATCTAACGAGTACATTGTTAGGATTGGGCATTATAGAAGAAAGCATTTCTGGCGAGTCCGGCCGAAGCCAGGCGTATATTACCAGTAGAACAGCGTCGCGGCTGAAGCTGAAGTACAAAATTTTGTAGACATTCTCGCAAGTCAAAATCAGCTTGGGCGTGGTGGCCGTCTCGACGACGTATGTCTCTGAAAATTTTCTTAATATCAATTTGCATAGTACAAATTTGCAGAGTACAAATTTGCAGAGTATAAATTTGCATAGTATAAATTTGCACAGTATAAATTTGCATAGTATAAATTTGCATAGTATAAATTTGCATAGTACAAATTTGCAGAGTATAAATTTGCAGAGTATAAATTTGCAGAGTATAAATTTGTATGGTATAAGTTTGCATAGTACAAAAGTATAAATTTGTATGGTATAAGTTTGCATAGTACAAAAGTATAAATTTGCATAGTACAAATTTGCATTGTAAAAAATCATAGTTTGTATCAGAACATGTGTACGCATTCAGAACGTACAACTGCATTTGTTTATAGACATTGATACTTGAAATGGCAAATAAAAACGCTACAGCACTCATTTCAAGTGTAGAATGGTTCAATTTAAATCGGCACAAATTACAAACGACTATAGGCGTAGACAAACACTAGCCGTTAAATATGCCAATATGTCTATGGCTTACCTTCAAAGCTTTTGAAATATTTAAAGTAATTCGTGACGGCATTGGAAAAATGTTCCCGGTCCCTGCTCATAAGGAACTGGTAAAAGGGCGGAAAAGAATAATAGACGACCATGAACTGCATATAAAATTTCTGGTACAGCTGCAATTCAGCGTCAAGAGAAAAACTGATGCCACGCCACAGAACAAAGCTATACTGGATCAAAGTGGATACGGTCAAAACATTCCATATATTTCGGCGAATTTTCGAATGAGAATAGTCTAGATGGTTCTCGGTATAATTCCAGAAATAGGGATAAGCTCCAAATTTGTGTCCAAAGGCAGCCGACAGCCGAACGAAGTAGATTATTTTATCCGTTACCAAATGCATTTTCCTCTGCAGTCAATGCTTGACTGATAATAATTTAAGACCTTGAAAAGTATTTGTCTGTAGTAAATTTGGGAAATGGCACTTTATTTCAATGTAGACACTTTCACAACCTTCGTAATGAGAACTTCCAAGTAATTAGCAGGATTTTCGTCCTGATTAAATATCTGTAGCATATTTAATATTTGCTCCCATCATTATGACACCTAGTTTACGTGTAATTACATACATCTGTTTATATTTTTGTCAGCAACAATTTAAGACAACAAAGAGTATCTATTATATTACGCCTTGGTAAAAAGAACTGCGCAACAACCTCATCGAGTAAGACGAGAGTGGTATAGAAAAAAGAAGCTTGCTGAAATTTTATTTACTGAACAAAATTGCCATATATTGTGGCTAAAGAAGCAATTTTGTTTCCCAAAACAATTTATGTAAAATATCCCCCAAGGCAAATATAATTAAGCGGTCTCTAGCACAATGTCGACCTCTTAATTGCGATTTTTAATAGCTGGCTTTAGCACCAGGATAATCATGGAGGGCTTTGGGCAGGAAATGGTTACTGACGGGTAATTATACATCCGCAGTGCAAATGTAAATGTCTAGGCAAGTAGCATACAGGGTGTCCAGAAACTGCTTTCACCCCGTGCCGACGTTAACATTGAAACTGGAAAGGATTTGAACGGGCAGCTGGCCAAAAACTGTAGAACCGTATTCTGGATCTAATGGAATTAGGCAAATCCCAATATGATACAGTCGACTCTCTCTATAACGGTTCCCCTTAAATCATTAAATGTACCCCGGTATAACGAAAAAGATTCCCTTATAGAGAACAGAAATTTCTATTTTAACAATTGAAAAAAGTTTTTGAGGGAAGCATTTTCTGCCACCGTTGAGCAGTTATAAATCGTGCTAATGGAGCCCGTTATAGAGAGGTTCGACTCTAATCAGCATTGACGCTATGGTAGTTTTTTTCAACAATCAGACCACGAAAGTCTACCTCGTTTATAACAGTATTAGCGTCAAATATGCATATCCTATATCTATACATTAAATTTCTCTCTGTAGCAGCACCTGAGCTACATTCTATGCATATGAAGGCTGCAAGGTGAAACCAGCCATATTTTTCGAAAGTTGGTTTTCCCCCAAAGCGACTCTAACTATAATACGTCACATTCACCTTTTTGACTCCTGATCAAATATCACTACAGTGGAGTCTCCCTATAACAAGTCTCTTTATAACAACATTTCTCTGTAACAACATTATTTTGCCAGCCCAACGTACATGCAAGGTGTACATCTAATGTTCTATGTAACAACATTTCTCTGTAACAATATTTTTCGCCTTTCTCGTCAGAGTTGTTATATAGAGACTCCGTTGTATATGTAACCACCTTAAAATTGATTCTCAAAGCGTTGTATCGGCCGCCGTTTCCGGCACTTCCAGCATAATTTGTTTGAGTGGACTTAGGCTAGTATGACTCTATAGATTGTTCATATGTACTAGCACGATTTAATTATTTTTCAAAAACAAACATATTAACAAAATGACATAAATATTGATATACTTTGTAACATTATCAGAATTAGACTTGATTAGACCTATTTGTTTAAATTATCTCGTTATAGTCACAAATTTTAATGTACAGGAAACATGATGTAATAGTGAGAATCGACATAAATTATAATTGTACATAATGTGTATACTCACTGAATTACAAATTACAATAATCCAATGAATACACATGTTTTATCCAACCACAACGGCAGCCTTAAGGGAACGATACAATGCTTTAACTTCACAAAATGTCGGAAGAATTAATACAGTCGACTCTCTCTATAACATCCCTGTGTGTAAAAGCACCCTTACTGCAACAGCCTCCTGGGATCCCCCCAAAGCTTTATAATGTAAACCGTTCCTTCTAAGCAGCACTTGCTATAGCAGCATTTTGCTATAACAGCTGGATTTTTCCTTCCCTAGACAACATTTCTCTCACTATATATAACATCATCTTATTTCTATAACACCATTTAGCCGCCATCAAGTACTCCATTAGCATAAACTTTTTCTCAATGAAGGCACTGGAACTTTTCAATGACAGATTTATTCCTTTTAATAAACATATTTAGTAAAATTTTGTAATTTTGTAATTTTGACATATGTACATATTTTATTAAATTATGAAGCTATTACCTGGAATTGGTATGATAAATAAATAATATAATTTTTACCCAATTTTCTATAACAGCATGCTGCCGTAAGAGCACAATTTCATGTGCAAAAAGGGTGCTGTTATAGTGAGAGTCGACTGTAGTTTCAGCGCTTAAGGGTGCGTTAACGGGAGCAATTGTTTAAGTTGCTTCTCCATCATTCCAGTTATTATTTTAAATATATTTCCCGTTTATTAATGCTAGCCTCTACGCAATTCCTGTGAGTACTTAATTGTAGAATTTTGTGACAGTTAAATGTTGTGGACTTTAGGTATAATTATAGTGGCAACAAAAATATCCTGTAGTGGCATTCGACTACGTCATTACTTCCGTCAGTAACAAATTGGTCATTTCCTTTTTGCTTGCTAGTTCCAGGATGTGTCAATTTCTGGAGGACACTTCACGCTTAAACAAACTCTAAATCGAGAATCTTGAATTCTAGATTATTTGTTATGTAGCGTGACGACATTGTAATAACGATCGTGTTTGGACGGAGTTAATTTGGCAGTAGAATGTTTTTAGCAATTGAGCAAACTTGTCTGAATGTTGACATTTACCTTCACATAAAAGCTAGTATTTTGTGACAATTTATTTATATACATATGTAATTATCTATTCTGTATGTATATGTATTCGATAGAATTTCTAATAAAAACTATTATGTACGCTAAACCTCGACAATTTTTTTCGGAAAAGCCATTTGTAAGGGGCATTGTTGTATTTGTCAGAAGAGAAAGGCTAAATTCATTATTGAAAATTATCGCCCATTGGACAACATGAGAAAATTGATGGTAGCATCGAATATGACCTTGTACAAGGTCAATACAATGGGCTTGTCGAAATAGTAAGCTGAGCCCATTTTGAATCTCAGGGGCTTGGCTGCCCGCAAATTTCTTCGGAACACCTTGTCCCTAGAATATCCTTGACGTGCACAAAAACTGAGCACATTCTTGCTCATCAAATCCACTCCTCCCATGGTGTCCAGCATAACTCCGAGACAGAAGGAGCAACCCAAGCAAATGGAGGCCATAATCAGAGCCACGGCTCCGCCCATCCGAATGGCTCCCCAAATACAGTAGATGGTCACAAGAATCAGCAGGGATTTTGCTCCCATCACGAGCGTGGTAACGATTTCCAGCCACTGGTCCATTAGTACTTGTAACTGCGTGTAAATTTTGAGGATAGTTCTTCTGCTTCGTAGCTCCTTTCTAGTAAGTTCGCTATTTGTGTCACTGTAAATTAAAACAATATTATGTTATACAAATTTATAGCGTCGTGATTACGCCCTGAATTTCGTTTGAATTGGCAAGACGCTCTTATGTATACCTCAATTCTTGGAGAGCCACCAACAGGAGGAACATGTAGGCAAGTGTTCCAAACGAAATTAAATTAGCTTTGGACACAAAAACGTAATTATAGTACGCTTGAAACAGGGCATTCAATGTTCTGGGAAGTCCGGATTTTGGATTGGGTGTTAGAGAAGAAAACATTTCCGGGGATTCCGGGACGAATACAGCGTATAAAAGTAGGAGTACCGCATCACCGTTAAAGCTGTAGTACAGAACTTCATAGAAGGACTCGCAGGTACGTATTAGCTTGGGTTTCCGCGCCGACTCAATGACAAACGTTTCTGTGGAAGCAAATTTAGACTTATTAGCGATGTAACGAAGGCGATGCGAAATGTCTACAAAGCCATGGAACGGAGGCGATGCGAAATATCTATACAAAGCGATGTAAAGATGGCGGTGCGAAATATCTACAAAGCGATGTAAAGATGGCGGTGCGAAATATCTACAAAGCGATGTAACGAAGGCGATGCGAAATAATATGAAGCGGTGTAACGAAGTTGATGCTAAATATTTACAAAAAGATGTAACGAAGGCGATGCAAAATACCTATACAAAGCGATGTAACGAAGGCGATGCGAAATATGCGTTTGCCTGTAATTTACCTTCAAAACGTTTGAAATACTTGAAATAGTTTGTCACCGCATTGGAAAAGCGCTCTCGGTTCTTGGTGAACAGGTATTGGTAGAAGGGCGGGAAGGAATAAAAGATGGCGATAAATTGCAAATAAAATTTTTGAAATTGCTCCACATCTTGTGCAAGACTACAGGAAATACAACGATATAGGACAAAGCTGTACTGCACGAGTGTAATCAGCCCCAGAAGATTCCAGGCCCGTTGTCTGTGGGGAGAATCCGAATATTCAAGCCAATTTTGCTCATGATTCCACCAATAGGGAAAGGCCCCAAATTTGTAACCAAATGTGACTGAAAGCTTGAGGAAACGAAGGATTTTTTTGGTCACCAGCAATTGCATTTTTCCGTTTGTGGAAACGCTCAAGTCACCTTGTAATCTGGAGAAAATTTTATCCTGTAACTTTAATGTATCCAGAACATATTTAGAAAGAGAATCATCAAAGTGACCATTTGTGCGCATAAAAAAACAACATGTGCCCCCAAATAGTGTATTTAAGCCATGCTAAATACGGTTTTGGCTGTCTGCCTTTCCTTCATGGCAGAAAATAATAAGCGCCAATTCGTTCTCGTAACCCCAAATTTGGGCATGTTTTGTAATAAAGGTAAAAAGCTAGAGGTGTAAAGCATAGATATATTTATCGTCTAAAACTTCGTACATGCAATTTTGTAATTTCCATTTCCACAAAGATAATTATTCCGATATTTCTCCCTTCATAAATATATATGGTATAATACCGTCAAAAGCAGTAATTTATTTTAGTTTCCATCAAAGGATGACAACGGGTTTTAATTTGCTTTCGCACACATAATATATTCCTAATACCATACTCATATTAGCTCCGTAGTTGGTGTATGGATATAAACACGTATAATTATATTTCCTGTATGTAATGTATACGATACCAACATCTAATATCGCCTCTTCGTGACAATTAGGAAATTAATAGTTGCATCAAAAATGATTTTGAAGAGCGTGAAAACAACGGGTTTATCCAAGTAATACGCCGACCCAATCTTGTACCGCAGGGGGCTGAGGGAAGCCAAACATTTCCGGAATGTTCTACTTCGAGTCAGCCCTTGTCGTTTACAAGCCGCGTGGAATTTGCTGGATTCCGCGTCCAAACTTCCCAGCGTGTCCAGTAGGACGGCGAGGAAGAGAGCGCAATTGAAACCGATAACGCCCATGGCCAAGGCAATCACCCCGCCCAGGCGAATCCCGCCGTAGGTACAGTAGACCACGAACGTAATGAGGAGGATTTTGGCTCCAATGAAAGTCGTAGTTAAGACGTCGAAACTAGTCGCCAGTATCACTTGAAAGTGCTTGTAGATCTTCAATAAATTTTCCTTTTCGCGTAGGAGTGGCAGTGTGAACGAGGTTTGACTTGAGCTAAAACAAATTTTACAAAATACGTTATTGGCGGAAAAAAATTTGCACCCGGCAGCCCTGCCAAAATGAAGCTGTAGTCCGTCTAGTATTATTATTATTACAGATCAAACAGAATAATTTATAGGCTTAATATATAGGTATATTTATATATAATTTCGTTGGATTAATTAAGCCAATTAAGAAAACTGTAAATGCGAACATACTACATCTCTCGAATGACGACCAATGTGGCAAAGATGCTGGTGATAGTCCCGAAGATCATGAGAAAGCATTTGTAAATGTAGGTGAGCATGAAGTAGGACTGAAAAATTGTATTGGACGTCCGAATGATGAAGCTATGCGGATTTGTTGCCAAGGAGGACCACAGTTCCGGGGAATTTGGTAGTACATAGGCCGCAACAACCACGAGGATGCTATTGAGATAGAAGCAATAGTAGACGAAGACCAGAATTGTCTCACACATCCGCATCAGACTAGGGGGTGTGGCGGATGGATTCACAAATTTGTCTACAGAAAATATAAATGTTAAGCAATTCAAATTGTTTTGGCGTATGCATATATACTTATATTTCCGGCAAAATTTATTTATTGAGCGGACATTGTCAAATTAACGCTGACGTACCTTCAAATATGTCGAAGTAACCAAGGCTATTCACCGCGCAATGGACCACATCCTCTTCACTACGCTGGATGACAAACTGGAAAAATGTGGGGAAAGTGTAATAAGCTGCTGCAAATTGTAAATGAATTTTCCTAGCCGTTGTCTCCTCAGAGTTGAGGGTCACCTTTATACAGCGATAGATCACAAATCCATGGTAGATGAAGGTCACAATGCCTTGAATGTGCCAAATCAACTGTTGGCGGGGAGAGGGAGAAATTTTTGCTCGATTTGATCCATTAATCCATCTGTAGGGAAGTGCGCCCAATTTACTTCCATGCTTCACGCATTTTTTAATGTATTTATAAATGTCTTTTGTGATGAGCAGCATTGTGTTGCCAATTTTTGGGGCAAACCAAGTTTTGTTACTTTACTTTTTCTTGCTGGCTGCAGCCGCCAACGCACATCGGCGATTATGGAAGTGAAAAAAAGTGCTATAATCACCGGTATATTACTGATCAAGTAATTAGTGATAATAGACATTTTTTTTGTGCTGTGGTGCCGTTGTAGCTTGGGCAGGGTCCAATATCCATAGGCTATAATATGAAAATTAATACGAAATAATTACGAAAGTGTCTTGAAGCTCGGGTCTGCCAGCTAGAAGTGGCATTCGAAGCAATTAGTGAATTCTGAATTATTATATTCCTGTTTAACCCAGCGGCTTGTAAGCCTTATCGAATTTTGCCTAATTAAATAATATAATATGAATATTGTATGTGCGAATGCAATTTGCCCAAGAACTATTCTTCTATAGTTTTTGGCTCAGTGGTCACCTTAATTTAATTATGCGATCGCCTTACTTTGTTTTGTCACAAAGAAGTCTAATTATTCCACCTGCCCTCCTGCCCACCTACATCTACAGCCGACTCTCGCTATAACAGTACCCTATAAAGCATCAAATTTCGCTTGTTATAGCAAAAAACTGTTATATAGAGCAGATATTTCTATGTTAGCAATTGGAGAACGTTTTTGAGGGGAGCATTTTTTGCTCCTGCTAAAGCGAGAGTACTGTTAGTAAGGGGACCGTTATAGAGAGGGTCGGCTGTATATTGAAACATACAATATAGATACACATTTGTACTTGTAGATACGTCATATATGTGTAATAAATAATTTACATTGTATATATTGAGAAACAACGTACATATACAACGCGGTAGCAGTCTCAGAGGTTTTAGCAAAAAGTTATTTAATATGTAACGCATCAATTTATTTTGTTTTTAAACGGCATATTTTCTTTTGAACAATTATACATACATACATATGTGGTTATCAATACGACTTCCTTATATTTCCGGAGTCAGAATTTGGCAATGTTAATTATGTATATGTACGGTGGAATGTCTCTCTAACAAGTCTCTTTATAACAACAATTCTCTGTAACAACATTATTTTAACAGCCCCTCGTACATGTAAGGTGCATATTTGTTGTTCTATATAACAACCTTACCCTGTAACAATATTTTTCGTCTATCCCTTCAGAGTTGTTATATACAGACTCCACTGTATTGAATTATGTAACAGCGGTATTTTAATTATATAAGGCATTTTTGCTATAGCGAAAGCTTATCTCCACCCTACAGCCATTTTTACAAAGAATTCGTCGTCTATAGTATCTCGTTTAATGGTCAACTTTAATTAGTGATGCAATCGCTTTAATTTATTTTGTCACAAAAAATGTAATTACATATCTCATCTGCTCATATATGTGCAGGTGGGTTAATTCCACTTCCCAATTGCTATGTTTGTATACATCATATGTGTAATATACATAGTGTAAGCATTAAAAACAACTCAGGAACTTGAAAACAACTACAGGAGCTACGATCCTTTTACACAAAAGGGAAAGTAGCTCTTGAAATTATTCTTGAGCTACTTTATGTCTAAAATCTACGGAATTAAAATACTTTAAAGCTGTTTCGTTCACTTGTAACATCAGTATTTTTTTTTAGTAAGCATTCATCCTTGCTTCCTCGGGTATATTTACCCACCGAGCGACTATGTCAGCATTACGCAAGATTGTATTGACTTCCCCTAATTATAACATATTATTAGGACTGGTTTGGAGTTGCGAATATATCAATAGGTATGTGTGAACAGCAAGCTTCATCGGCGTCATCGCTATTTCTATGATGAACACAAATAACACCAACACAAATGCCTTCGCCAGCACAACAAAAATGGCAAACACCACAGGCGTATTCCATGAGACAGGGCAGCTACTCAATTCTTTCACCTTTGGTTGCCCTCTCTGTGCAATTAAATCCAAACGATTTGACGTAATTTTCTCCCATTTTTTCCAGAACCAAAGGACGCCCGAGGAAAAAAGGAGCTTCATATTCCCGGGCACCCAATTGTGGAATCGTCTATCCATTCCCAGAGTGACCCCAATACTATACCCGCAGTCAAAATATTTATTTGCCGCTTTCATGCGAACAAACTGGACGGCCTTTTCTGGGGAATTATTGAATTTTACTTCAACTTGTGCTTGGAATGTTTGCATCCGGTTCTGACGCACAATAAAAATATGTTGCTTTCCGTTGTCTAAAAGTGGTGCCAATTTGTCCTGGCAGAGAAGCTTCATATTACTCATAATGGTGCGAAATAACTCGGCTTCATTTGACCATATGGTACGCTCAGCTTTGGAATTGGAAGCAAACAACCAACTCTCACTGGCTCTTTTCTATAGGGGTATGATTACATCATTCATGTTATGATTACCATTTAATATTATTATAGTATGTAGTATGTTTAATTATTTGTTTAAATCATACTTAAGTATTACCTGTTCGTAAATTTGCTTGAAAATATTACACTCCAGTACAAGTTCATCACGTATCACATGAGCGCCACAGGAACGAAAAAGTTCCAAATACTCGTCAGTTTGCTTGAAGCATAGTTTTTCGGGAGACATTAGATACACGGACGCCTGTGTCACATTTTGAAGAGGCCAAATTTCTTCGCTGGTTGTATGGTTTCCTACGACAAGTGCATCAAATTGCATGAAACCCTGGTAAGCACAAGAAAATATTACACTCATCACGATCCAGAAGCCAATCAAAAATTTGTTTCGATAATTTTCCAAATCCACAGGCTGGAGTCCTCCCTGGCCAATCAAAGCTTTTGCTCTCGTTTCAAAATCCTGAAGAAGTCGCCGGGCAAAATGGCTCCATGTGAGCGTGCACCGACAATGTACAAACATTGCGAAGTGTGTCAGAGCAATGGAACAATTCAGATACATGAATAAGCAGATCCATAAATTGTTGTCAAACGGAGAAAATAAAATATCTGCCGTTGCATGTTCTGACTTGGCTATATGATCGAATTTGACCAGGATAAAGGACCAAATATTCTCTTCATTGCTGATTGGTTGACTGCTAGACCAGCCTAAAAATAACCAAGTTATAACAGTAAACACGAGTGGATCGGATTCTAGGTTGTGTCGGCGAAAGGGTACGGTTACATTTTGATGGCGTAACAAGATTCTACGCAAAGCGGATGGGAAATTTAATTTTTGGTGCGGCAACATAATTATATCCTCCGGATCTTGCCAGCCATATGAAAAAATATGAGGGTAATCATTCGGATAAACTTTCCAAGAAACTGCCTTTCCGTAATTAATAGCTTCTACGTAACAATCCCAACTTATTTCCGCGCAAACAGTAACTTGGCAAGTAAAATGAAATGTTGTAATGAAACCATCGGAGGTTTGCCATGAATCAACAAAAAAAACTTTAGTTAATCCGTTGATTCGCATCCCGCAATACCAGCAGTAGAACCATCCCGACACCGATGCATCGGATTGTATTGCGGCAGCATATGTTCGAAATACGAATAATGCAGGGCAGCTATTCCATCGAATCAAGCTCGCTAAAATTACCTTTATTTCCGCCGGAATATATACTTGAACGATGTTTTTCATGCGGTCTACCGGTAAAGAAGGCGTATACAAATAGTGGAAATACCTTCCATGCCGATCTACCACGAGAGGTCGCACGATTCAAGCATGCTACGGCTGAAATTGCTTTTCTTGCTGCAATCAAGTTCCGAAAAACCTCCGATGAAAACACTAAGGCCATGGCGGAACATTTCGTTGTATACAACTTGAAAGTTCCATGGCTCCAATTACGAGTATGGTTTGGCTTAAATGGATCCACCAGAATCAAAGGCTGATTTCTGTATTTCCAGGACGGTCTGAAATGGAAAATGTAGATGATGCAGGAGTGAACTAACCGCAGAAATGGGCTCAAGTCCGTCGTCTGTGACTCGTTCTGCAATTTAGGATAGGAATCAGCAGTGCCTATAATTAGGGCCAGAGCCAAAGCCCTCGCAAACTTCATTGTTCTATGCACCAAAATACGCCAGACAGAAAACACATAAGATGCCCCATCTGCCAGACTTCAGTTTATAGGTCGAATTCAAACCTAGACCATTCGACAATGTAAATGCCGGCAAAGTAAAACAATCAATGTACACTCAATCCTCAACAATATAGGCATCCTCAATCCAGATGTTATTCCCCTGTTGTACAAAATGGTCGCGATGTACCTTCGTGTTACATGCAGAATTTTAATGCAAATGCAGGAATTGATTAAAGCCGATCCGGCTGTTATTGTCTAGTTTTGAATAAAATAATCACAATTGTCAATTCTCCACAGTGCTTTTTAAATTTTGCTTGCAGTGACGCATATGTTATGTTTCAGTAAATGCAACAGCGTAAACGAGCTGCCCTTAAGTGCTTAAGATGTCTACGTCTTAAAAACTATAGTTAAGAATGGCATATGAATCCTTAAGAATTAGATCTAGATATTATATTTCGAAAACATTGCTTGTAACATTCCTTTCCAAGCAACTTTCAATTTTTCTTTCACAAGCCACAACAATTCAAACATCAATTAATTTGAAATTTTATATAGCACTATTTTTTCAAGTACACGTATATGTATATTTACTTCTGTGCTTCACTTCCTTCAAACAAATTTTCTTTTATTCTCTAAAACACCATCAGCAAAACGTTTATTCAGTATAAGCACATGTAAATGTCTACCACACTGTTTGCTATCACTTCCACTCTCGCTTTACATCACTTGGTATAAACTGGTTTAACTTTTCGAGGACAAACAGATTTTATTTAATTCAAAACCATTAGTTTTGGTAGAGTTTGTCCCATATATAAATTTTAACAATAAACATATAAATTTTACGATACTTCAATTGCTAAAAGGTCTAGATTTTCAACCGACCATTAGATGGGAGAACTAATTTAAGTATGTTATTATATTTACAAATGTGCAAACATATGCATATATGTAAGTATGTTAGTCATTTTGCTTTGAGATCCATCGTAGAAACTTTGCGGATATGCATAGTAGTTTCTGGATTTCTGGTTGTAGCAACCAGCAAAACCATAATGCTTAATCTTTATGAAAATACATAGGTATATGCTAAAATTTCAAAGGATAATCATACACGTTACCAGGGTGGTGATAATCCGGGATTGTAATCCCGGGATTACGGATTCGGATTACGGATTACTGTAATCCAAATCCGTAATCCCAGCTCTAAGTTTGCAGAGTAATCCGTAATCCACCTTCGTGGCAAAATCAATTGTAATCCGTAAT
>JAQGBT010003258.1:0-20236 GCA_034698585.1 Disparrhopalites patrizii | reverse complement strand
AAGAGAGAGAAAGAGAGAGAGAGAGAGAGAAGGAGAGAGAAAGAGAGAGAAAGAGAAAGAGAAAGAGAGAGAAAGAGAGCGAGACAAGGGACTTGTGAACGGCTATCCGAAAGATGATAGTGAAAGAGTAGCTCTTTCCCCTCCTCCTCCCCCATCCACGAAGGAGTTTTAAATGTGGGGAGGGGGAGAAGGTTTTGATTTCGAGGCATCTCTCTCTCTCTCCGTACTTGCAAGTATGCATTTTGAGGAGATGATGATGGTTTCATATGGCAAGGATGAATTGAGTGTATGTAAAGAGATTTGATGATGGCATGTAGTTTGCCGAGTAACTGTTTTGGAAGAAATGGCTACTCTCTCTCGGGGAATGCAACTTTTTCTTTGCTAAACTCTCTCCCGCATCCACATACACACTTTGCCATATGGAAAAGTCTTCCCTTGTAGTCGGAGGATCAGGAGAGAGGCTGAGCAGAGAGGAAGGGAGAGATACTGAGTAAGACAACGAGAGAGGGAGAGAAGCAGAGAGAGAGAGAGAGAGAGACTGAGGAAGGCAGAGAGGAGAAACGGGCGTAGTAAGTGAGACGTGCGGAAGTGATGTTTTCATATTACGTACACAAATGCAGTTTCAGATAAAAAAAAAAAGGGGGGGCTAGGGCCTTGTACTTGCATACGGCAGTTTAGAACTGCTCAATCTTCTCCTTTCTGCAAAGGGGAATGAGGAGAGAGACGGAGAGAGAGAGAGAGAGAGAGAGAGAGAGAAAGAGGGAGAAAGAACGTGAAAAATATTATTGTGAAAACCTCAGGGTTGCGCTTCATTGCCCTTCCAGCGTGGAACAATGGGGGGAAATTATATTGCCAATTTAGTGGGGTCTCCCAACACATTCTACCGTCATCATCATTACCATGAACATAGTATGGTATAGCAGCAAGGGGGGATGTCACAGGGAGAGAGAGCGAGAGAGAGAGAAAGAGAGAGACAGACAGAGACCCTTTTGGGTGCATATGCTCTGTGACTGAGATCAGGGAGAGCCGGATACATGCACAATGCATGTACATATGTAAAGGGTGACGTCCCAGCGCTGGTGCACAATAAAGGCCGGAGACTATCCTCCAGTACATAATGTGTATGACGGGAGGGTGGAAGATAAAGAGGGAGAGGAGCGAGATTTGAGAGTGCGGAAAAATCTTTTTCCAATGAAATAATTAGCCCTTAATGGCATTTTGATTAAGGATTTTCCACCGAGCTCTTATTTTGATATTCATGATGCTAGGAAATGCTGGCTACGTCTATTTGGACTTGAATGGAGCAGGCTGTTCATTCCGAAGTCCCTCTTTCTCTCCGTCTCTCTCTTTTGTCTCTCTTCGTCTCTCTCTTTCTCTCTCTCTCCCTCTCTCTCTCTTCTCCATCTGTGTTGCTTCGGGAACTTTGTCATGTGTCTTGGATGTTTGGCGCGAATCGTACTCTTCCCATTATGACCATCCTCCCTTTCTCCCTCTCTCTCTCTCTCTCCTACCCTCTTTGTACTTCCTTTAATGGGCGAGAAAGTAGCCCGTAACAAATGAGAGAGAAATGGGAGAGAAAGGAATTGTGCTCTTGAAAAAGTAAAATTCCGGGTATCTCCCGTGAAAGAGGATATAATTCATGTAAGAAGGGAAGTGATAGGGGCTAAAAGAGAAGTAGTGGAAGAATGTAAGGGAGATGATGAATGTGTGTAGTGTGATTTGAGTGAAAGGATTATAATTCACCCCCTCTAATTTCCCCTGTTCTTTCGTGTGTGTCACAGGTGTGGTTCAAAAACAGACGAGCCAAATGGAGAAAGCGGGAGAGGAATGCAATGAATGCGGCGGCGGCGGCCGCAGCGGCAGCCGACTTCAAGTCGGTCCAAAATCCCTTCACGACCACGCCATTTAATCCATTGTACGAGGATCCGTTGACCTACACGGCCTACAATAGTTACAATAATTGGAAAGTCCCCTCACCCCTTCATCAAAAGCCGGCCTTTGCCTGGCCCACCGCCGCCTCAGCCGCACTCTTCCAAACACCACAAAGTCAAGGGTCAAACACACCTTGTCCATACAATGCCGTGGGGACGGCTGCAGCCGCCGCTGCGGGCTATTATAGGTACGTGTGAATCCTTTTTTTAAAAATTTATTTCTGTCATTTTTTCTTTCTTTTCTGTGCTCCTGTGCTCCTTCATTGCATTTTTGCTTGCGTACTTTTTTTTTGCGATTGTACGAGCTTTTTTTTGGGGCACGTTCGAAATTTTTGTTTTTTGGTCACTTTGCCCTGTACGGCTGCAAATGCCCACGTCGGCCTGAATGTAATTTATAATTTCAAGTCACCATTTGTCACTTCTTTCACTCGGTGTCCATTATTTAAATTAATTGTCAATTAATCATTAAAAAACAAGGATTCACATGTCTTGAGAAAATCCGAATTTACTTTACACTCATTATTTTATAAGTAATTACACTGTTGAAGCAATATAAAAGCCAAAAATGATTTCCAAATAAAAAGTTATCCACTTCAGAAGCTTTTTTTATGTGACTAATTTTAGGTTTCTAATAAATCTAATATTTCAGATGATGATAAAGCTGATAATTGAGGTAATCCCGGGAAAATTGGAAAGGAAAATAATCCTTGTAAAAGAAGTAAAGAATGAGTGCCGATGCTACTATTTCGTTCCCATTCGCCTTGTTTTCCGCATTATCTGGCTTTCACCTCTTGACAAATTCTTATTTTTTTATTCCAAAAACAAATTTTTTCTTCCAAAATTGTGAGTTTTTGTGTTGTTAGAGTCATTGTGGTGGATTTTTAGGTAGGGCTAAAAGAACTCATTGAAAAAAATTGGTGGAAGTTGGACCGCATGATCAAGTATGATGCACGGAGAATGAAAATGCAGAAAGGAAATTTTCAAATAAAAAAAATGTTATCGATGCACTTTCTCTAGAAAAAAAACAATCTTGATGTTACTGTTTGTTGTTCTTTGTTGTGTAAAAAAACAAATCTTAAGAGACTAATAAAAAATAAATAAAAAAAAGCCAAAAAAAAGGAAGGAAAAGATAGGATTCAAATTAATTTAATGACCCCTTGACTCTAGAAGTGGTGAGCAAGTAAGTTCATCTCTAGCCACGCTCAGACTTAAGGCAAAACAACACTCCGTGGCGGGTTTCTACAACCCTGGAGCATCCACCAGCCCCAGTGGAGGAATTAGTGGCAAGAATGGCACTGGGACGAATTCCAATCTATCTGCCTGTCAATATGAGAGGTCTTGAATTTACATTTGTACAAAAAAAAAGTTTTAAAGGAAAATCAAAAAAAAGTAAAAACATTTTAAAAAAATTATAATAATAACAGGAAAAAAATGTCTCTTACCACCTTCAACTTTTATTCTTCATGTATACAAATTCTTTTGGTGTAATGATGAAATTTATTTATTTACGTGTATATTGTTATTTATTTATTATAATACTATATAAACACCGCATTACTGTTATTATTATGACTCTGATTATTCCTCTCTGCTATCCCACTTCATTATATTACATGTAATCATCCACACCAGTCAACTTGGTGAATGTGGGGCGACACACAAAGTCTCTCTCTCTCTCTATCTCTCTCTCTCTCTCCGTAAAATGCTCTTGAGGATTTTCAGGTTCCTTTCAAAAGGATTTTCTCCAGTTACTATCACTGACAACATTCGTAATCCTAAAGGATCCCAGGAAATCCTCAAGAGTTTAGCAAAAAGGCCGCCATAAATGTTACCATTTTACCAGCTTCCCCAAAAGAAAAGCCATTAGTATTATATCTATATATATGTACATACCAAAAAAAATTCATACATACATATTGCAATAATGGTAACGAAACTCCCTTTTTGGCAAAGCAAAAATGTTATCAAACTGCAAATCTTTGTTTTTTGATTCGAATTTTTTAAAAAATAGATGCATGTGTACATATATGAACTTTAATAATTAATTATAATGATAATACTACTCGTAATGTGTAAGCGATTCTCTGTCGGTTATATATAATACATTGTATAATTAATAAAAAAAAGCAAACAGTACTGAAATGTGCTGTCTCATGTCATGGATTAATAAATTATTATTGTATAAAAAAAGGATTCAATTATTATTATATGATGTGTAATCATTACAAGAATAAAAAAGGTTCTTTTTTGTATTACAACCACTATCTCCCCGTTCATTCACAATAAAAAAATGGGCGAAAAAAATAAATCACCTGTGAAAAACCCCATCATGCCCCATAAATTATGTTATTACTTATTTAACATGCATTTAATACGAACGATGTATTTGTTCGTGTGGAAGAAAATTACAATAATAATTATGAAAAAAAGTCTAAAAACTAAAGTAACGGCATAAGATATATATGTAATGTATAAACTATTATGATAATCCTAAATCAATAATGATTATATTTATTATTATTCTTATTCTTACCCAACTACTAGTCTTGAATCTCAAACTTATGGTTTTTTGTGACAATAAAAAAATGTTTTTTTATGTCTCCGTGCGTCTCTTTTGCGAATAAAAAAACCCTTTTCATTGTGAAAATTTTTTTCCTTCTATGTAATTTGCAATTTTTTGCACTCTTCGATTTCTGCATATGTATACAACTTTGCGCATACTTTTTCGCATCATATTCATACAATTTGCTGAAAAATACTTACACTTCTGATTCCTCATGACGTCCGATAAAAAATTGCAATTTCTCAGCACAAAAACTCATACAAAAGGTCCCCACTAATATTTCACTCTACTATTCAAACTTCAAATGGTAAAACATTGATGTTGGGTGTTTTATGAAATTTTCTCTCCAAAATTTCTAGCATGAATTTACACCTATATAGTCAAACGTTTTTAAGAGATATATTCTTAATTATAAAAAAAAACTTTCTAGGCATTTCTACATGCAAGCAGTTATGAATGAAGCCCAAATCCCCGACAAATACAGTCTTATTTAATGATTAACGGTCTTATTTAATTCCATAAATAAATAAATCACCTGCTTAGACGTTATGGAAATCTTATTCCCAATGCTAAGGCATTTGGAGCAAGCATCAAAAGAAAAACAAATCATATTCAAAATCTTATATCCTTTTTTTTAAAGCCAATAATTTCAAAATTTATTTCCACTGCATTCATGCAACTTAGAAAGAAGGCAGACGGAATTTCCGTGGACGTCTAGAAGCTTGAAATACAGCATTTAATTTTTCATGTCGTCTGAATTTACAATGGTCTTTAAGTTAGACTTTTTTAATCTTTATTAAATCTTCAAATCTTTATTAGATCTTTAAGGCAAAATTACATGTATTTCATGCAAATATTTAACACACAACACAACCCACAATCTCAAGCTTCATAAATCACAAAATTCTGTAAAAACTTGTTAAATGTAAGCTAATAATTTTAGAAAAACTCAGCAGACATAATAAAACTGTAGCATAATTAAAATTTTAAATTTCTTTCCAAGCTTTAGCTAATGCGCGCGTGTTGCAAGAAGCTGCGTTCATTTTTCTGGGCATCCAGTGGACTCGAACCGGTACGTTTTTAAACGAATTATGTGGTAAATCTTTTGCAATAATTGAACTGGTAAACGAGACTTTAATAATACTACACTAAAAATAGTCTGCTGACCCTTGCTAATTACATACGTGGCTACGCTCGTATGGATATTCATTAATACAGGACAAGAACATATTCATATCTATAATATTAATATCTGTAGTGCACTAGTACACATGGTAAAGAATAGACTGTGTAATTTGAAATGGCAAATAAATCTATTATTACTATTACAATATATAGCTATGCGTACATAATGTATATGCATGTATGTACAGCATGAAATGATGAAATCCGAAGGCTTTATTCGATTATAATCCAAGTCCTTTGAACGAACAGGAAAAAATGGAAGGGGATGAGGAAGCGCAGGAATTAAAGGACGGCTTGCTTCCGGGAGACTATCAGTACAGAGATTTTATTGGAGAGAAAGCCTCCTTTGGAATGTCTTGATTTTGGACTCCCGAGGCGCAATTCGGCTGCGTCCCGGGAGTCATTCGTACCCGAGTCGGATATGCTGGAGGCCTCCTTCCCTTTCCTACTTACAGCCACCTGTACGTCCAAATATATACGTATTTATATACATATGCACAATGAAGAATCCCACAGACATTCACAATATTTCAATAAAGCAAATGTGAAAGAACATATGTGACTTCCATCATAATGAGTCAGCCTTACACAGTATAAAAAGTACCATCTGTTTGTGAATAATTTGTTTGCATATTCAGCGGAGACCACACAGAAACGGTACAGGTAGTGTTTGACCCGGAAAAAATATCCTACAAAGAGATCCTAGATATTTTTTGGCGGAATCACAGTCCTTGTCGCCCACCTTATTCGAAACAAGTACGAACGTAGTTTTTCAATACGTTTTTATTTCAATTATTTTATTTTTGTTCTTGTCTCTATAATTTTCTTCATTGTTCCATTTGCTTTGCCCGGTTGTGTGCCTGACTTTCACCCATGGATAAAAATAGTATATGTCGGCAATCTTTTACAACAATGATGAGCAGAAGAAAATCGCGGAACAATCACTGGCTGACGAGCAACAGAAGCGGGATCTTAGCATACAAACGAAGATTCTTCCCTTACGACAGTTCTTCCAGGCTGAAAAGTTAGTTCAAATTCAATAAAAAAAAGTGTGGATAGAAGTTGTTAAGATTGTAAATTAAATTTTAGAACTTCCGTGGAAAAACGGCATTAACACCCCTGTGAAAAATAACTACTTACAGGGACAGCATGAAGCATTTTACTGATACGCACAATTTTGTATGCTTGGTTTAGCTATCATCAAAAATATATTTTGAAGCTTCACCCGGAAGTGACCTACGACCTGGGCATACGTATAAAGGATTCTCTCGAAAAGTCTCACGTGAGCGCACGTTTGAACGGGTACCTCGGAGGGTACGGGGTCATGTCGAATTTCGAAAAAGAAAAGGATTCCCTTCAACTTCCACCAGATGTTCAGGAAATCGTGACACAAATTGTCAAATTCGGAACAAATAAACGTGCGGCTTGTGGCTCCTAGTCCTCCGGGAGAAAAATTAAGACGAAGTACGAAACGATTTTATCTTCGGGTGGAAATCCTAGAAATTAAACAGGAAATTAAATTCCATGTTTACTGGGCCTAATATCGTTTGGGGGAAACTGGAAATATGATCTTTCAAGGCATTAAGTTTGTCCAGAGTGCGGTTTGTGTAACAGGTGACGCATTGCGAAGAAATCTGTTCTTAAGGACTTTGCAAGGCCGATGACAGCGTTTCACATCCTTTAAGGAGGAAGTACATTATCTAAAAAAAAAAATTAAATCAGACTGTAAGCTTGTGTGCCGCCTTCAGGGAAAGTATTCTATAGGCGAAAGGAAAGATATGCAGAATCGAAATTCGGGATTAAATTGCATACCAGTGTACATATCTCAAAAAATTAGATATACACCTTATCATTAATTTGCATCCCGATTATCCGCGTGTTATATTTAAATCGTTAAAAAAGATTTGGCATTAGTACACCTCAATTAAATAAAAATTTACGAAAATGAGGCATCAACTATTGCAATCAGAATCTTTGAAGTCCTTTCTACGTAATAAATTCCAGACATGATTACGTTTAAACTACTTACATCAATCTTTTTCATTAAAATAGCAAAAGACATTCACCAGGGAAAAACACTTTTATTACGAATATTCGAAAACAACAATTAGGTTTTCTCCAACATAAGCGTGTACGAAGAAAGTCAGACCGTGTCAACATGTAGTATTTGACAAAAAATATATATCCTGGCCTTAACTTTAATTACCCCCATTCATACGCGTAAAGAGTAAAAACTTAACTTTAAACATTGGTACAAAACTGCCTAAATCACCATTTAGCCACTGGTAATTGCAAGCATACAAAAACTCATTTATCTCTCTTGTAATGGACCTGCTCAACGCCAAAATTAAGCAAATTCCATTTCACTAATAATATTGTCTGAAACGCACGAGTAGATAAACATCAAGAAATAAGATGATACCTTGGATAGCAAGAAACTAGTATCAAAGAGTAGTAAACTATCTCTTACTAGAGTAACTAGAG
Source organism: Disparrhopalites patrizii (assembly GCA_034698585.1). Lineage (NCBI taxonomy): Eukaryota > Metazoa > Arthropoda > Collembola > Symphypleona > Sminthuridae > Disparrhopalites > Disparrhopalites patrizii. Next base: position 12,073 of record JAQGBT010003258.1, on the reverse strand, counting down.
TAAGAGATATAACAAAATCATGCAAAATTTTTGAGACACTTAGTGTTGTTAGTCGGTGTTAATATCCGTTTGTTTAACCTGATGTAAAAAAAAAGCAATCCAATACGTACGTATACGTATAAATGATCTGTCTCTAGTTATCTTCAAGACTAACAAAACCTTGTATCGAGTATCGACTACATTTTCATTACAAATTGGATATATTTTGTGTTCTGCTTGCGCAAACGTTACACGAGATGAATAAAGCCCCACAAACTAACTAACAATAATAACTAGAATTAGCATTAATTATGTTAGATAATTAGGTCCTGATATCGTCTGTCAATCATTAAGCATCAGATCAACGTTTCTTCATTTCCATTCTAACTTGTCCCTGCATTCAATCGTTTGGAGACACAAACACTAATACAAACCCCAATTTCGATGGAATCCGTCTTTTTAATTGGATTCCCGTATTATAATTAATATCGTGAATTTTTATTGTGAATAGCACAATTATATACAGTGATAATTAATGGTTTCATTTTTTTGGCAGAATTCCATGTGTCAAACTCGTAAAATATTTGTAACATCTCAAGTTTTTGATGAATGTCAGAAGGATGTAAAATCTTGTTGAGATCCCAGTTAAATCCGCAATTAAATCTGGATGGAAAGGGAAGGATTTGGAGAGGGACGGGCGTGCCATCTAGCGGCGGAGGAGGAAAGGAATTGCTGGAGAGAAATAAAAAGTTGAGATTGGCGCGTGAAATGTGAAGATGAAGTTTGTGCCATCTAAAAATCGTCGGACGGAGTATTTGGACGGGAAAGGCCAATAAGCACATGCACTTGCGGTCGGCCAGGAGAAAACCGCATGTGTGTCTGCTTTTCCCCAGTCGTGTCTCCACATTTGCATGGTGAATATTACCTTTGGCTTTCCTCTTCTCCTCTTCTATTTACCTTTTTCTTCCAGTGCTTTTTCGCCTTCATTTTCACTGACAGCTCACAGCTGATTTACCCAGAATTTTCTGGATTTTGTGTGTGTGTTTTTTTAAATATTATTTCGAAAAACAAAAGCAGTGTGTGAAATTCAGTGTCCACGTCCAAAATTCCGGTGTGACTATGTAGTTTTTGGGATAATTTCAGTTTCTTTTTGTTTTCTTTTTTCCTTATATATATATATATTCAGTTTTTTTTCATTTCCGCAGCACCGTGCTCCACATGCCGTTTGAGACCACGGGCTACAACAGACGGAAAGTTTATACCTTTGTTTTTTTTACAGCCCTTTGTTCTACGTGGATAACGACATTAGTTTAAATTGAAATTGTGTCCACATTTACTAGTGTATTCTTGTGGTGGTAAATCAGTTTAGTTTTAATAGTGTCAGGTGACGGTAGTGTAACACGCTCCAAGGTAATAGTGGAGAACATTGGGGAGATCTCGTGGGGAAGGTAATGGTTTGTTTTTTTTAGATTGAACACGTATACTATTCCATTTAATGTATGATCACGACCTATTTCAGTACATTTTGTCTACTGTTTATTGGGCGTGCTTGGTGTGGTTTTGGATCATGCCGTAAGATAATAAAGGAAGCGTTGAAGTTGGTTTTTGAACATGACTTGAGTGGCTATTATATTATATTATATTATCTGGAGTTCAGTTTGGTATCAACGTTTTCAAATAGAATCTGTATAAGGTAACATGTAGATGCCGTGATAGTGGGTTGGTTGCTTACTTCAGATTTGGAATGTTCTGTCATTTACAGGGTTCTATATGTAATACAAACCGCATGGAGGATGTTATGTTATAACAATGTTACTGGAAGGCTCGAGAATTTAGCTAATAAATAAGGAAATGCTTTGATAGAAGCTGTTATGATGCCAGAAGGACGTCCATTACATACACATATAAATGAATATTCAATTGTTAAATCATGTCATGGTTCAAAGGTTAGAGGAAGTGAAGGGGAATAATTGTTGTACTGCGACATGGTTTTGCTGGGTCTGTAAATTTCCGTGTTGGATTGAAATCATTAGTTACAAAAAGGATCTACGTGGCTGATGGTCATGCTCGCAGGTTATCGTTGGGTAAACTTCGGACTTTCCTGCTGAGAAAGCAATTGAGCTCTTGTGTTGGAGCATCGGTCAGATGGAGTGCGGCATAGTTGACACATTTATGGTGCATGTAATGAGGTTTGGTTTTTGTGGCTGATGTAAGTTCGTTTCTATTTTGCAGACGGAGCAAGTTCCTTCAGAGCTCACGATGTCAGTTAAGGATATATTGATCGTCTCGGCTACCACTACCACCATTGGTCAGTTTTTATCAGGAATGTGAGAAGCTCAAAATATACTATGACGGCATAGTTTGTATTATGAAAGTATTGTATTACTTATTTTAATGGCTTTGTGTTTTTACAGGTTTACTGTACGAAAAATACTTCGTATGGGCACTGCCGGCGATTTATCACCGATTCCCTTTTTGTCAGCAGTGGTAGGCTGCAGTCTTTGGCTACTGTACGGGCTAATTATTGGTGAGAAGCTCACAACATGTTTTGACTTTCGACACTCCAAGAATCGTTTTAGAAACTGAAGTTTTACTCAAATCGGAAAATGAGCCAGCTCAGTCACCAGTCAGCAAAAATCTTCGAGAATTTAGCTTTTACATTTTGTACAAATATGATTCCATTACCTTTGGATGGTTTCTAGAAAACAAAGCTTAGCTAATACATAGGTGAACAACGTACTGTCGGAAAAGGTAGTGCGATCATAAGCCACTCCGTATTAGTCGCTATTACTTTTACAAGAGCAAATACAGATAATTTTGAGATATGCCGGAAACAATGCAAAGTCGATAAAGAAGCTACCTAATCAAAATGGAAATGCTCAAACGTTTATATTTCTATCAGACTCGGACGAAGTTCTGAATGTTTTAACAACAAATTTTCTAAGTTGGAATTATTTGTAAGCATTTTAAAATTCGAAAACGGCTTTTGGGCCGTTTAAAAGTACATTATGTTAACCGCAAACATCCAAAAATAATGTCGATTTCGCATTATTACATTGATCTTCCTTGCAGTACTTCCTGTGTTGAAAATGATTTGAGTAATACTTCCTGAGTGTGTCTAAAACTTTGAAAGCGAATTTTCTTGCAAGTCCAGGAAATATGTATCTAATCCTGTTTTTTTTTTATTTTACTGACAGAGGATAATACTATTGTGTATACGAACGTGGTTGGCGTAACCCTAAATGGCTTGTACGTCATCTTCTTCCTTCGCTTTATAACAAAGCCTGTAAGAATTTAAACTGTCATTCGAGATGCACTTTTTTGTCGTCTGATTGCAATCTTTCACTGATTTTAATCTACAACTCAGATGATTCTGGTGCGGGAAGCTGTGGGTGCATTTTTATTCCTGGCGTTCGTGTATGTTTATATTGGTTCGTTACCGGAACAATTGGAGCAAAAGAATACTTTGGGACTCGTTTGTGTGGTTATCACTTTATTGTGCTGTGCTAGTCCATTAATAGCGCTGGTGAGTTCAAGTTTCGTTAATTTTGTGTACCTATATACATGTGGAGGGTAGCAAAATGGAAGCTAGGTAGTGTTAAATAGTACGTGTTTACAAGGTATTTTACTCAATTCAATTAGGAAATTCTGAGTTGATCTGACAGACGTCGAGGTGTAGGCATGCAAAACTTTCCGAACACACGCTGAGCATTTTTTTGAATGCAAAATTGCGGGAAATCCGTCCGCCAGTACAGCTGACAATTACGGTGTATTTCGGAAAATGACTTCATGTTCCCATCTTTCCGTGACCAAGCACAGGAACAATTAAATGACGGTTGTAGAATTTTATTGCAGTTCCAATAAACAAAGCTCCATCCAGATCGGACAACAATTGGCCAATATATGGCGATTTTTCGTCGCGCATTGAACATTTGAACTTTTTCTACATTTCTACTGTTACAACGCGCCGAAAAATCGCCATAACTTGGCCAATTGTTGTCCAATCTAGATGGAATTTTGTTTACTGGAACCGCAACAAAATTCTACACGTATTTTTTACCATAATATAATTGTTCGTGTGCTAGGCCGCAGAAAGATGGGAAAATGCAGTCATACTGTTGGAGCGTCACACGAAAACTGTGTGTACGTAGTACGTATAGTACATATGTAATTTATGACTGAATGTTCCAACTTTGCTAACCCAGGAACAATAAAATTATGGTAAAAATACCTTAAGTGCAGGAGTTTATTGCGGTTCCGGTCAACAAAGTTGCATCCAGATCGGACAACAATTGGGCAAGTTATGGCGATTTTTCGGCGCGCAGTAACAGCAGAAACGTAGAAAAAGTTGAAATGTTCACTGTGCGCCGAAAAAGCGCTGTAACTTGGCTAATTGTTGTCCGACCTGGATGTAACTTTGTTGACCGAAAGAGCAATAAAATCCTGCACTTAATATTTTTATCATAATTTTATTGTTCCTGGATTAGGTCACAGAAAGGTGGGAACATGCAGCCATTTTCCGAAATTCAAATGTATACTATAGCAACTATACGTATATTTTCCGTGTAGCTCTCCTACACGTCACAATCGCATTCCCCCGTCCCCCGACGACTTTTCCGAAGCGCTATTCTAATGTCTCATTTTCTATTCTACCAACTTGAGTTGTACCGGTTACCGGTGTAATAAAGTACTTATGACTTGCGAAGGAATATTAAGGAAATCATTTAGAAGTTTATTGTATGATATACATACATACATACATACCCTCTTGACGTTTAGAATTTATGGCAGTTCCATTGTCTGCCGCTGGATGGCATGGTCAATAAATTGATGAAATCAAGTGTTCATCAGGAAAAGTTGACGGGAACGGCTAATGTGCAGTGTGAAGAAATAATCGGAAAAACATTTTTCTCCCACAATATTTTCGTATTTTTGAAGGCTAAAGAAGATTACGAAATTATTATTTTATGAGGTCAATGCTTTTCAAATGAAGTCATTGTTATTACAGTTGCTATTTAATTGTTTTTCTAATACCACTAACAATAATTTTTACTGTTAAAGTTAATTACTTCGCCCAAATTTTTCAGAAGTCATGTAGTTTTCCAGTTTAACTGTTCATAAATTGTAATTAGTATTTGAAAGTCTTAGTTCCCATATATTTTTGGATCGAATGTTATAATTATATAACATTCGATCCGTAAGTTCCGTTAATAGGCGCTGGCTCGCACGATTTACGTTTTCTTGCTGGTTACGTACGTTTGTTGGTTGCCGGTTAATTAACACTATTCTGTTTTCTTTTTTATTCAATGATTTATGGATGTAAGTTCTGCTCTTCGCAGTCTCATCATACGATACCAGAATCAGAAGCCGGTCGGATAAAACTTGGAATTCGCACAATTTTGTACACACATATATGGACTGCATGCAACAATTTCCTCGCAATGTTGCACTTTATTTGTACTTGAAATGCAAACACCGACAGTTTTACAGGCAAGGTCTACTTGAAATTAGGTTGTCACAAAGATGTGACCTTCTACAATCAATACTCGTGGCGAAGAATTTAGCCTTGTTGCGTAAGGCTATACAGTTACTGTCACAAGTTCCGTGAAGCCCTCTAGAGGTTCCCTGGAATCTGTTTTGTGGTATTGAATTGATGCATACCCGTACAATGTTTCATTGATAAAGATAAGGTTGGAATCAATTGTAATTACTGACACTTTGCAATCCTTGTTTCGACATCCGGTATGCGGTTTGAGTTAAGGGCTTTTGTTAAACTATTAGTATAAATTGACCATGGTGGCGTAAATATTTAGTGCACGGATGTATTCCTGGTGTAACTTAATCCGAAAGTGTGCTGTTAGGGAATTTGAGTATATGTATGTTGCGGTTTCAGAAACTCTGCACATTTCGTGTACGATTCGATGAAACAGAGCGAGGGAAAAATGTGGCGACGAATGTGGTGTTTAATAGTATTTTTTTTTACTACAAATCATGCTGGTACGGCATGCTAAGTTGTGCTGCAATGAGTGTTCTGATGCTCTGCAAATTGAACAGTGGACAACATTTTTTTAATATTCGATCCGACTGAACGAAGCACTACCGGAGAAGTCCTGAAGCTCGAAATATCCACGTCCAATAATTTGTGGCGGTTGATATTTTATTTTGAATGGACGGCTTATGGAAATTCGAATTTCTAGTTGGATGTGAATGCAACTTTCGGATTTCACTGCCAACCGTGAACTTCTGTCATTGCAAACCAAATAATGTAAAATAATATCGAACCATGGTTATGATATGCAATGTTTTATGTGTTTGCATTGCATTCAAAAGGGGCTTCATGCCTTGAATGTTGAATCCACTTAACCAAAATAACTTTGCCTGTCTGAATTTTCCAATTCTACATTCCACATTAGAATAATATTGTAAGCATTCTTTCTATTAATTTTTACAATATCGTGGATGTAGTTTTGCAAGCAAATAGAGCATGTGTAAATGACATGTAAAAGAGGCTGAACCCAGAACCACACGTGCAGTTAAAAATACTGAATACTGAACTGTCGTCGCCGTCGCCTGTAACAACTGCATGGAATATGGAACAAAAACAACCTTGGACTACTGATTCCTGTTCACGAGTTCAAGTAGTGCGAAGGCGAAGTATTATGCATAAAGTATGCAACTGTCATCTTCCTTTCTTTCTCCCACCAGTTCTCTCTATCCCGGTCTCTGCTCTCTTGTTCTGACTCCCTCTGTGTCCCTCCCTCCAACATTCCTTTAGCATCATTCATTTCATTCATTCTGCATATTCTTATGCATGTTATGCAGAACTGAACTTACATCTATCAATCAGCGGAATTGAAGGTCATTAAAATTATACGTACATACATGAGTCCATATGCTAGGGTACGGATCGTTCCAGGAAATATAATCGACATGTAGCTGTTAAGGTTAAGGTCTATGGTATGCCAAAATGAAATTACAATGAGCAATTCTGCAGTGACTGCAACAAGTGGGAAATGGAATAATGCGCCTTCTGATGGTGATAATGAGTAATCAGTCGAGACCTTTTTTTCGTGCTAATTTTCCTGTGTTCACTTGTCTCCCGTGTATTCCAAATGCTATTACATGTTTCACTTTCATCTCATACATTGTGTAACAATTTATCGTGTAGCCGGTCTTGTTTCATGGCAGAAGGAAACTAAAACAGCGGCCGTGGAGCTGTTGGCGTATTTATGATGGTAGGCGTTAACTACTGAATAAGAATTTATATATGAAGATAATATTAACTCATGCATGGTAAAAAGGTAAATAAAAAAAATAGGAGTTAAGTGTGGGAGGGGCGGGTTAAAGATGCTCATTTGTACTGCAGCAAGGAAAACTACGACTTTCTCCCGGCTTTTTTCCCCGAAAATAAGCTTGTCTGAATGTCAATGTACTTTTATATTATTAGGTAGGCCTTTTATCATCACATGTGTTCGTACACATGTGCATACAGTTATGTATGAAGCTTCTGTCTTGAGTAATTCCTTGTGTTTTTATATGGTTGTAAGCCTGAAATCACAGCAACGAAAGGAAGCCCTTTCTTTCACAGGCCCATATGTGTATAGATTTGGGGCTGAAAAGGCGTTTTTTACGTATATATATATATATATTTCCCTTATTTTTGAATAATACCGATTTAATATACATATGAATGGATTTTCCTGGTACAGCTTCTTTACATAGAATTTGAAAGCTTTGTGCTTTTTCCTTTAACCACAGATACTGCTGCCCTGAATTTCCTCTCCACTACAAATATTTATGGTGGAGCTTTCGAGAGAATTCATTACGGGCGGAATTTCTTGGAACGTTTATTTTTAACAAAGCGGAGTTTTTTTTTAACGAAAAGTCTTTTAAATAACCTCCTTTTTCCCTTCCTTCATGTAAAAAATAGTTTTTATTGACACAGTATTTTTGCATTTCGAAAACTAATATGCATATACAAATATGGGTGCTTTCATGGAGAAGTTTATTAACGTTTGTTTTTGAGGTCTTATCTCCGTGTTGTAAAATTGGATGAATGAATTTGAAAGAAAAAAAACAATGGAGAGATAAAGGTATTTAGGTCAAAATTTAATAGAAAAATGACCATTTCCTACAGGGTCATGTAAAACAAAAAGGAAGGGAATACTGGCGTAGAAATAAAAACAGATTTTGTACCGGCTTGAGACTTTTTTTTTAGTGCGTTGGACTCAATGGAAATTTCCTATATGCTGAGTTCCCCTGAGCATTCCTAGATGTCGGGGAAGGCAACTTGTGGACCCATAATCTTTTCAATCCTTAATTGCAAAAAGGGCTTTTGGCAAACGTATGGACTAATAAGGAGTGCAAAAAAAAAGGGTTTGTAAAAAAAAGAAGACCAGCATATGGAGGGTGTATGAGAAGCACAAAGCAGTGACTAATGTTTGGTAACGTTAGCGTCGTTTAATTCTCATGCCGTGCCTCAAAGTTGTTTCATGGACAATAGGGCTTTGTACTCTTTTGCGAAAGCGTTCATATACATATAAGTATACACCGTCATATGCTGGAGTAAATAATAGTTTTTTAGACACTTATATTTTTTTGCACTCTAGTATGTGTATACAAGGATGTATGCATGTGTGTAGTGTATACATATGTATGTGTGAGTTAATCCAAGTTGACTCGTAAAACGTTCTTCGTAGAAAAACCCCCTTGGTCCCCCCCAGAAAACATAGTTATAAGTTATAATAATCCTAGCGATGATGTCCATGCATAGTAAACTGTGATTCTACTTGTATGCTTCTGTCCGTCTCCTCTGTGACGGGAAAAGTCAATGGGAAAGTGAAGTATGGAGAAAACGTTTTTCTTTTTGCCGAAAAATGATACTCGTGCACTAAAAGCACACTTGCTACAATAATTATAAGAACGGATTATTTTGTTAGTCATCTTCCAGGCGGTGTTTGTGGAGTAATACGACCGCGAAAAAAATGTGTGGTAGTAGTAGCAGGAAGAATCACACGCGGCGAAATTCTCTACCCATGTGTGTATTTGCAATTCGCTGGCAAAAATAACGAAGCAATGATGTGTACGAAATGATGTGCATCATCCTTTAACACTACGTGTTCCTACTCCAGAAAAAAAATGACAAAAAAAAATCAACTAACACGTTGTATGTATATATTTGCAATATGATTATTGTAAGGAAATGGAGAAGATGAGGGCAGGAAAATGTGATTACGAAAGAATTGAATTTCATGGAAATATCATGTGTGTGTGTGTCTGTATGTCCTGAGCATATATGGTGAAGGGTGAAAAGAGACTGTATTTTTTGCAAGTGTGTTTTAGGACACCGTGACTCATAAACATTGTTATTGTACTTCCATATAGAAACTCGTCATCGAAAGCAAATCCACGGAGACATTGCCGTTCCCCTTGATCCTGTCTATGTTCCTTGTGGGGACCCAGTGGTGGCTCTATGGAGTTCTCATCCAGGATTTCTATATGCAAGTGACCAACTTCCTGGCAACAATCATTGCCATCCTCCAACTGTCGCTCTTCGTTGTGTACCCGGCTTCGCCCAAGAAGAAGAGTCAAAGCTCCAGTCAGACGTATGTACCACTGGTAAACACTTCGAGCTGAACAGAGCAAATGTATGCTTTGTTGGCCTGCACATGTGAATGTAAATTTTGAGAAAATTTTTAACGCTAAATATATACGAATGTTGGAAGAAGTTTCCAGATTTTCATGAGTCTCTCCAGTCAGTCATATCTCTCGCATATATTATGAATTTATGAATGTATGTATAAATATTACATTCGCTCTGGTTCTAAGTCGCTTGGTCGCTGTGTATCTCTTTGACTGTTACCATTCCTTCTCCTTCGAAAGTACAAAATTTTAGATTTTTCGCCTTTTTTCTGTATTTCACGGATAAATAGCCTTGTGTCTAGACTGAAAAAATTTGAATTTCTGGAGAGGATGTGTATGGTGTAACATGGTTTTAAGATAAGTTGATGCTCCTGCTATTGTTGTTGCGTTGTGATTCCTCGTAGGGTGAAGGGGTTGTCAGGTTACAATGTTGTTTCCTCGAGTCCGAAATGAAGGTAGTCCGTATTACTCTTAAGAAGGAAGAGGAGGAGGGGGAGGTTGAAAAGGAAGGCGAGGAGGAAGTAGAGTATATGTTGGTGCTTACTATTCAGTGGAATTATACTCCACACTGTATATATACTTATGCTAAATCTAATGTATACATTTAGTAAGGAAGCTAACAGGAAAAAAAGTTAAGAAATTACACAAGTGTGTGGTATTCCCTTGTATGCCTTGTCAGGAGACATGAGATGACGATGATGATGCGTCTGGTTCTCCATGTATTCAACTGAGGTTGTGTATGTATATATACGGGCCGTATAATTAAATACAATGTACAAGCGTTGAATCTTTTAAAACGTATGTGCCTGGAATAGAAGTTGTGTAGGTGTATATGTCATTATATATATAAGTATTTTGTCATAATTTTCAAAAAGGGTTAAGAAAAAAAGAAACTGTAGAGATATACAAAGTAATAAGGAATATACAAAAGGATGGAAGGAAACGAGTGACTATCATTAGCACTATATAACTAAATGTTATGATTCCCGTAATTCCCTTTCTCTGGGAAATAATACAATGTATTTAGGAGCATTAATACAAAGAAAGATGATCTTCGAATATTTTTGTCGCCGTCTGTGTGTTTACTGGAAAGAGTTTATCTTTTTCTAGAGCTGGGGTTTGTCTCGTACAAAAAAAGGTTGGTTTGCTCTTCTTGTAACTGGTGTATATTTGAATTAATCATGGCATTGTGTGTGTGTCGAGGAATATGAAAATGGTAACTTTTTTATGCGTTATATTATTATTAAAAGTATAACTTTTTTGAGTGATAGTTCCTTCTTCAGAACGAGGGAGATTTTCACACAGGAGATTCACTCCAACATCCAGAGAAAAAGAAAAGAGAGTTTATGTGGCGAATTAAAAGTAAGTTCCTTTTTATTGTTGTTTTGGCATTGTTAAGCCTTTGCGTTGCTGAAAAAAACCGTGTGTGTAGATTATACTGTATATATATATCCATACATATACTTATATATATATAATACAGCTGGATATTATTGTATAAAAAATTAGCAAAAAGTTGCTGGCTAGGTTCAAGGTAACATTCGTTCAAGAGAAGGTTGAGTCAGACAAATTAACTATCTTTTTATGTATTCGGCTGCATGTATGTATGTATATAATATTATCTAGCCATCTTATACCTCTTCTTCTTCGCACTGTCTCCTTTTCTCTTGCTCATATTCTTTTGAATCAGTAATAATGTAGACTGCGACGCAATAGGGTTTCTTTTCTCACTTTTTTTTGGACATAGCGTGAATGTCTAGTACATGGACTGTGTCGTCGTTCTCACGCAAGAGAAGAGCAGATGCATAAATACATATGGGTGTGTATATAAATATAAAGATCACTATAGAGGTTACGTTGATTTGTCAAGACCCTAGTCCTGAGCCTCAGGTTTTTTTTTTGGTGTTAAGCCTTCTCCCAAAGACTTAATACTTCCGCTGGATTGAGAGATATTATTATTGTTTTATCTTTCATCATGTCTCATCATATCTTTTACGACGTAATGCTGTTTATTAATTTTATTCGCTTTATTGACTTAATTTGCTTTAGATATTTCCTCTCGTTATTTCTCATGGCGTTAGCTGTGGTGGGATCCATCAGTTCTTCCATACCCCCGTTTTATCTTAATTTGTGCTGATGACTGGCACACAAGGTGGCTTTGCAAGAATCATTCTGTATGAAATAGGAGAATCTGACTGGAAAAGAGGAGCAAATTCATATCTCTGACGTACAGTCATGCTTGACCTTATGGCAGAGCATAACTTAATTTTGCTGGGCTTATCTGTATGCATTTCAATGTTTAGCAAAGGTGGGCAAATGCATAGCACTGCCTACAAATTCCTTTAGCCTACAAGCATGCACTAATGCGTACCTATAGCATAGCACTGTTCCCGAATGCCTGCCCTGTTTATTGCCTACAAAATTGACAAATGCATGCCCTATCCTATTGCCT
>JAQGBT010003257.1:0-20238 GCA_034698585.1 Disparrhopalites patrizii | reverse complement strand
CAAAGGATTTTACAGAGAAATAGAACTAACGGATTTTAGAGAGAAATATAACCAAAGGATTTTAAAGAGAAATAGAATCAAAGGATTTTAGAGAGAAACAGAACCAAAGGATTTTACAGAGAAATAGAACTAACGGATTTTAGAGAGAAATATAACCAAAGGATTTTAAAGAGAAATAGAACCAAAGGTTTTTAGAGAGAAATAGAACCAACGGATTTTAGAAAGAAATAGCCAAAGAGAAATTTGAGAGAGACATAGAATCAAAGGATTTTAGAGAGAAATATAACCAAAGGATTTTAGAGAAAATAAACAGAACCAACGGATTTTATAAAGAAATAGCACAAAAGGATTTCTGAGAGAAAGAGCCAAAGTGATGTTTAGTCACAAATAGCCGAATAGAATTTTAGCAAGAAACAGCGCATGAGAATTTTAGAGAGAAATAGCACCAGAGGATTTGAGAGAAAAATACAAGGGAAGTCTACATAAAAATAGTCAAAGAGTTTTTTTGGTGAAAAAACGGGGAAAGAGAATTTCTGACGGAAATAGCAAAAGCGATAAGGGAAACGTATCAAAATGACTTTCACAGAGAGAAAAAACAAGGAACACGAAAGAAAGTAAAACTTGAAGAGAAGAAGGCAAAATACAATAAATTCCAGGAATAGAAATAGTGAAATCTGAAATAGAAAAAGCGTACAGAGGCAAGCAAACAAGAACAGAGAAAAAATTGATACACGAAAAACTGAAAATGAAGAAAAAGTGAAATTATTGAAGGGAAAAAAGCTTTTTTTTGGAGAATGAGAAAGAACTTGAAGAATAAAGTGAAGCGAGAATGCGGTGGCGGAATGGCTGTGGAGCACACGGCCATTCCTTTCGATTATCATGACAAAATGGGATCAATTCAATTTCAGAGAATGTCCCTCCATAAAGATATGACGGAATTGTTGCCAGCACACACACGCACGCACTCCGTCCTTCGTTTCTCACATTATTATTATCTCCTCGTGTGCCCAAAAGGAATCTCATCTCCCCCAACCCACGCACACCTTCCCATTGGTCCATACGGCACATTTCTTTGCCCCACAGAAACACACAGGCATACGTTCCTCTTTACTCTTACTTAGGTGATCCCCTTCAGTAATAATGCCGATTCACATGGTCACAATAATCCCAACTAAATTAAAACTCTTTCCCTTTTAAATCCAGCAATAGTACCACTAAAAATTAGCAAAACAAAATACTGTTGAATAATACAAAATACTGGAGTTCATCCCGTTGGATTGGACTGAAAAAGGGGGAAATGGGAAACAAAGAGGCTTTTCGAGGAGAAAAATAGGGGAAATCTATTGACTGGACTTTGGTAGTTTTTTTTTTAGCTGAAGCAGTTTTTCGGGGGGAGTGAAGAGGGACTGAGGATGGAGCCAGTCATTTGTCCAAGTCAGGAATCGTGAAGATTTTCATTAGGCTCATCTAAGAGTTCATCCATCATTCCAACGACTTCCTATTGAGAGTCTTACACACACATTCTTTTCACCTCTTCCATCTCTCTCTCTCTTTCTCTCTCCCTATCTCTCTCTCTCTATCCTTGGTCAAGAACTTCTCTTCATTTTCTCACACAAACATCCTGAGGAAAAAAAAGTTTTTGGACCCAAGTGAACGCGTGTATAATGGACGAGAGAGTGAGCTGGAAAGAGAAAGCTGGGATGGACAAAGATTATGTTGGAGACTGGTAAAAGTGATTCCTCTTCTCCTCTCATATTCCTTTCTCTCTCTCTCTCACTTTCACTCCCTTTCAACGTTCACTTACAGACACTTATTGTGATTTTCAGCTATTTGTTATCTGTCCAGTGAAATCTTTACTTTTGTCATTTTTACACACTGTTTTGATTTTTTTCCCTTTGATTTTTTCCCTTTCCCCTTTGATTTTTTCCCTTTCCCCTTTGATTTTTCCCCCAGTCCCTCCTCCACTCAGGGGGAGAGACCGTCCCGTCCGACGGGGAAATCTCCTCACTGGGAGACTCCGTCATTAGTTTGATAGCTTTGTATATCCTTTCCAATGGGTCTGGATCTTCCCAATTTTTGTTGTTGAGCCTGGGAATTCTTGTGGGATTCCTTTCCATGTATTTACTCCTTTAGTTAAATCTACCCGGAATTGCGGCGAAAATAACAACTGCGTACGCTGTATGATTAGCTGACTAAATCACACGCGAAGCAAACAATTCAAATGGTTTCTTACTAGGAATGTGGACGAAGAGACTTTGAGATGAGGAAGAGAGACTGGCGAGACAGAAAGAGTAGGAAAAGATGGAGAGAGAGAGAAACAGGAGATTTAATAAATTTGCAAAACAAATAAGAAAACTGGGTTTAATCAGAAAATAAAGGCAAAGAGGAACAGAGAGAAAAATGCAAAAAGAGAGACAGGAAGAAAGCCGAGGGAATACAGTGAGATAAGGGGAAGAGGAAGTTCGAGGAAAAAAGGCAAAGAGCGAGAGAAAGCGATAAAGATTGGAAAAAGAGATTTCAATCAAGAAAGACAAAGGGAGAATTCGAGGAAGAGAGGCGAAGAGAGAGTTCGAAGAAGAGATGGAAAGAGAGAGTTCGAGGAAGAAAGGCAAAGAGCAAGTTCGAGGGAAAAGAACTGAAAAAAGTAGAATTCGAGGAAGAAAGGCAAAGAGAGAGTTCGAGAGATAACAACTAAAATCAGTAGAATTCGAGGAAGAAAGACATAGAGAGAGAGTTCGAGGAAGAAAAACTAAAAGAGAGTGCGACAAAAAATTTGCAAAAAGAGATTTTTAACAAGATAGACAAAGAGAGAGTTTGAGTAAGTAAGGCAAAGAGAGAGTTCGAGGGAAAAGAACTAAAATAAAGAGAATTCGATTAAGAAAAGCAAAGAGAGAGTTCGGGAGAAAATAACTAAAAGAAAGAGAGTTCAATCACGAAAGGCAACTAGGGAGAAAGAATCACAAAGAGAAAAAGGAATGGAAGAAAGAGACAGAAAAAAATACGTCCGACGCCCTCAAGTAAAATGGAGAGAGCATCATGAAAACAAAAAGAATTTTCCACATGATTGACAAACCCGTGCCTTATAAAAAAATCTTCATCCGGAGTCTCTCATATGTATAGACGACACGTGTACACTGACATGTACAGACGTATGTAGGTATATCAATACCAACATATGTATGTTCATGTGTACAATTTCTGGAGCAAGGTTACTTTACTAATCCTTTTCCCTCCTGAATCGGAGAGGGGATAAGGGGGAACCTGTTAGCGGTAGTTTTTAGTCTTGTGGAAATCCCAGAGACTAGAATTCTTTACCTTGCTCCAGTCCAGTACACAATAGGGAGGATAGGTAGAAGATCAAGATGAACAAATAGAGGGAGATGGGGAATTATGAGGCATCACTTCCAATTGAGCCGGCAGCAGAATAAAGGGAGGGGCGGGAGAGGAGGAATTAACTGTTTATTTCTGACAATACACAAAGAGATCGTGTTTTCCCCGTGTTGTTTCTCCATCCCCTCACATATGTATGCCCATGCATGGGAGTTCCCTCCGTCCGCCGGAGTTTTCCCAGAGAAACTCATCAGAAAAGTAAACTCTTCCGACAGATTAGTCTTTGTTTTCTACTTCCATCACTTCTCTCTCTTTTCATTTTCAGTCCTGGCCAACGAACTGTTTAGGAGGGAAAGCATTTCCAATCTTGTTTGTCGTTTTTCTCTCATTTGGTATCTCTTTCCATATTATTTTTGTTTCATTTTTCCCGTCATTCTCTTTCTCATTTTTTCTCTTCTATTATTTGCGCGTTTTCTTCCTTTTTCTCAGAATATCTCTTTTTCTCTCTGTTATCTCTCTTTGTCATGGACTTTCTCTTTTTCTCTCTCTTATCTCTCTTTGTCATGGACTTTCTCTTTTTCTCTCTCTTATCTCTCTTTGTCGTGGACTTACTCTTTTCCTCCCACTTCTCCCTTTTCTCGGTCTCTCTCTCTCTTGCCTCTCTTTTCCTCTCTCGTATCTTGCTTTGTCTTTCTCTTATCTCGTTTTTCCTCGGACTTTCTCTCTCTATTTTAATTTTTCTTCTGATTTTTCTCTCTATCCTTTTTTTTCCTCGGACTTTCTCTCTCTATTCTTATTTTTCCTCGAATTTTCTCTCTTCATTTTTATTTTTCCTTGGATTTTCTCTCTCTATTCTTATTTTCCCTCGGACTTTCTCCCTCTATTCTCTTTTTTCCTCGGACTTTCTCTCTCTTTTTTCCCCCGGACTTTCTCTCTCTATTCTTATTTTTCCTCGGACTTTCTCTATCTTTTCTCTCTTTTCCACGGACTTTCTTTTTTTTCGTGATTTGTCCCTTTCGGTTTTTTTGCTTCTCGTTTGTATGTTTTGAATCTCTCGGTCGGGCTCTTTTCTTGTGACTTCTCTCATTTCGCTCTTCAGTTTTGTCTGTTTCTCTGCCTATTATCTCTTCTTATCATGCTCAGTTTCAACCGACCTCCGTTTCACTCTGTTTTGCTGTTATATTTTTTCTAATTTTCCTTCTTTTTCTTTGTCCTCTCTGTCTATTTGTCTTTTTCTCGTTTACTTTAAATGCTTTCTAGCTCCAACTTTTTTTCATTTTCTACCTTCTTCATTTTTTTTCATTTTCTACCTCCTTTCTTGTCTCCTTTTGTTTTTGTACTGTCCTATTTCTTTATGTATCCACCTCGCTATTCCTGCTTTTTTCTCTCTGTACTCTCACTTCTCTCTACAGGATAATACACGTCCAACTATTCTGCCTCATTTCCTTTGAGGGGCTGACCTAATTTCCTTTTAATCCCTCTGACTCTGCTCTCCCATGATCATCACCTTTCTCTCCATCTGGCCTTCTCCATGTCTCCTCTTTCCCCTTTCTTCCTCCTTGTTACTCCCTCGCGAGGATCCTCTGTGGAAGAGACACAAATATGAGAAAGGGAACATGTGTGCTTATGTTCTCCCTGCAAAGAAACAAAAAGTTGTATCTTTTGTTGTTAATTTTGGTTGAAGTGTTTGGGAACAATTCCATGTAAAAATGACTGCATTTGGCAGCTTGTTTGTCTGGTCTTGCTCCGATATATTTATTTCCCAAGGAATATTCCTATTCTCGCAGCATCCTCCAATATGTAATCATTTGTGAGGAATCAAAGGGGCAGCAGGGGGAGATATTTTGTAGTGTTTACATCAATTCGTCAATCCCTTGCCGAAGGCTGGAAATGTACTAGTGAGAATGTATAATTTTCAATTTCATGGGTATTAATGTGGTCGTGATGAGAGCTGTAAGCCTACTTTGTATCTGCCGGGTAAATAAGGGAAGCCATGTGAATCGAGGCGGGGATAATTTTGGAATTATTTATGACTGGAAAATATCCGTGGATGCGCTCGAGGGAGAAATGGAATCCGTTTTTAACAGAAAGATATGTTATTGAAAAAGTTTATTGAAAATTAACTTACAATGAGTGTAACAACTTTTCAAATTTTGGCGCATTTTAATTTCAAGAAAGAATAAAAAGATGGTATTTAGCGGATCTAAAAATATCTGTTTTTCCTATAATGTTTCAATGCGATTTCCTCGGAAATTCCCTCCGTTGTTTCCAACGAAATTTCCGATGTAAAGCATTTGCCATAGTTGCAGAGGAGCATTTGAGCATTTGTGAAAAAAATTATTGAGCCATAGAGAAAATAATGAGGATTGTGCAGCGGCTCAAAAATTTTTAGAGAACGTAAATGCGTAGGACATTCAAGTTTATTTTTTCTTGCTAATAAATATGGATTGGATAGGCAAACAGAAGTCCTTGGAAGTTATTTGAGGAAACACGTGCATAATTTGTTATGTAAGGTATCTTTTATGCCCCTCCGGATTGCCATTTGTCCCTAAATCCTTGTTTACCTGCGTAAGCTTGAATTACGAGGAAATCATTTTTATTCTCCAAATGTCTGCTCAAGCCCACACGGATTTTGCAAGGGACACTGAGTTTTCCCGGGGGGAGATAATGGAATTAAGCAGTAACTTTGATATTCCCCCGGATTTTTTCCACCGGAATGTTAAGGAGGGGAAGTGTGAAGAATCCCGTAATGCAATGCTATGCTTGGTTACGTCCAGGTAATGGTTGCTTTCTTCAACCACGATAGATTCTTCATTTTTTTTATTCTTCTTTGCTATAACACAATTCTGACTTTCTCTTTTTCTCCCTTCTCCTTTATTTTCTCTGGCCTTCTCGTTTTTCCTTAACTTTCTCTTGCGTTTTACTTTCTCTTGCTTTCTCGTTTTTCCTTAACTTTCTCTTGCGTTTTACTTTCTCTTGCTTTCTCGTTTTTCCTCAACTTCCTCTTGCGGTTTATTTTCCTCTTATATTATTTTGCTTTCTTGGTTTCCCTCGTTTTTTCTTGATTTTTCGTTTTTCATTGTTTTCTCTCCCTTTCTTTATATTTTGCTTTTGTGGGTGTTCCTTCATTGCTTTTTTCCACGGCTTTTTTTTATTTGCCCTTGCTTTATCGTGTTTTCTTATCTATTCTCTCGCGCGTCCTCTTTTCTTTTAATTTCTCTTGCTTTTTCGTTTTCCTTAATTTCACTTTTTTTGTGTTTTCTTTGTTTTTCCATAATTACACATGTTTTTAATTGATTTTGCTTTCTTGCTTCTTTTACTTTCGTTTTTCTCTAGTTTCATTTTGCTTTCTCTTTCTTTTATAATTTCTTTTTGCTTTCGCTTTCTTCTCTAATTTCCTTGTGCTTCTCACTTTTTTCTCTAATTTTCTTTTGCTTCTCGCTTTTTTCTCTCATTTCCTCTTGCTTTCTCTTTCTTCTCTAATTTCCTTTTTCTTTTCGCTTTTTTCGTCCTTTTTCTTTGCTTTTTCGGATTTCCTTATTTTATTTCATCTCCTTCTTGTCCCTTAGTTTGTTTCGCTTTTTCATTTCCCCTTATTTTCTCTCTGTTTCTCATTTTTATTTATTTTCTCTCGTTTTCTCATTTTATTTTATTTTCTCTCCGTTTCTCATGTTCTTTTATTTTCTCCCGGGTTCTCTCTTCTCCGTTTGCTTTCATTTTGTTTCTACCTCATTTAACCCTATTTTGTCTCTTTCAAGGCTTTCTCCTGTTCTCCATTTCCCTGAATCTTTAATATCTCGTTTCGTTTTTTTCTCGTTTTCGTTTTTCTCTCTCCCTGTTTGATGTTTAGTCTTTGTCTTTCTCTCTTTTCCATTTTTATATGTTTTCTCCTTCTTTTGCCTTGTCTTAGTGCCGTCCTTGTTCTTTGTCCCTTCCCTGATTCTTCCCATTAGTGCAACTTCGGATGTTGCTGCTCCTTTCTCATCTTCCCTATCTTTAAACACTTAGCCACTCTTCTTTATCTCCCCAATTTTTCACGCCACGATGGCCTCATTTTCCCTTCGCACCTGCTAACCCCTTCCCTTTCTCTCGTGAGTCTCTCCTCTCTCTCCCCCAAAATCGGGAATCACTCCACACGGTCATCGCCCGCAACCCCGCGGATGACCAGAAGTTGCAGGTGTGAGATATGAAGACATTAATGAGACTTTTTATCTCTTTCCCCGCAAAAACCTCCTGTGGCGTCCATTGTTACGAGGGAAGTCAAAAACTTATGGGTTTATTCCCATCAATAAAGAGATAATTTTTTTTATCTTGGCTCTCCCCGTATTTTCCTTTGGGGTGAAAATGTGTTAAGTAAGACAAAGGCTTCTTCGGGGGAAAGTTTGTCATTCCAGTTGGCCATCAAATCTCTACTGGACTTTCTCTTTAATATGTCCATTAGCCTCTACATTCAAGTCCAACCAAAAAAAATGGTCTGGAACCTTGAGGTTATCGGCAGATTAAAAGGGTAATTGTGAAAGGGAAAAACTTATTAGGATCATTTATCCTGTGAAGGAATAATTTGAGGGACGTCAAAAACTTTTTCCGGTCCCCTATTTTGAGATTGTCCCGTTTTTCACCCGAACTGAAAAAATCGGGGATGTGATTACAAGAATTTCTTTTTTCCGTCTGTTTACCGACGCTTGTTAAACGACACCATTTCTCATCCTTTGCCTTTCTCCCATTTCCTAGCCTTCGGCTTGTTTACTTTGCGCGTGAAAGAGTTCCCCCCTTTTTTCCTGCATTAAAACATTGCGTAGAGACATGTGAAGTCAGATGGGAGTTGTTGGTGATGACTTTCCTTGTCAAAAAGAAGGGGGGAAAAATCTCTGGAGTTACTGGAGAAAGATATGAATGGTGGGGCGGGGGGAAGCCTGGAGGCGTGAATGGCAACGATTATTTTTAGACTTGTTTTTTCTCATACTTTCCTCCTATTTCTGACTTTTCCTTTAACTTTTTTTTTTAGATTTCCCACTATTTTTTCTCATTATTTGCTCTTTCACTTTTTTCGTTGAACGTTCTCTTCGAACGTTCTATTTAAAACCCTGAATAATTTGCTTTTTTCCTGCATTTATTGTGACTCTCACCTTCTTGTTTTCCTGTTTTGCTTTCTCCGTGCATCCTCTATTTTCCTCAGAATTCCCAGCTGAGTCATTTACAAAAGCCATTGGAATTGTTGGATAACATCCTTTCACGATTTCATCCATCTAGATGGAAGCTGGAATGGAAGCAACACGTTAAAAAGGGATTTACGGAGGTCAAAAAGCCCGCGAAAATAATGTGAATGGTCATTTTGTTATAGAAATCCGTTCCTCAAAAAAGTCAAAGATCATTGATAAAAGCAAAAAATTGGACGAATAAAAATCACAGGGGGAATGAAAAGAAAAATACAAATGCTATGGGAATGATAAAATGAAACTGCAATGCATCAGAGTGTCATTTAAAAGTCTCGGGCGTACATATTCGTTACCATGAATGGGTCTTCATGGTATAAGAAAATAGTGCTTCAATACATATGACGAGAGGTGACTGTTTCCGCTTGGGTGAACCGAAGCCAGCCCATTTTCTTTCTATTACAGTCTTGTTTTGGCTTCAATATTTCCTGCTGTCTCCGGTTGGAATATATACAGAGAGAGCGAGAAAAAGAAATAAAATAGAAGTGGATCGACTCTGAATGTGTCAAAGTATTTTCTTTCTCTTTTTCTACCATGAAAAATTCTCTTCTTATTTTGCGTTAAAACTGCTTCGAATTTTACCATTTTACTCCAGGCATTTTGTGACATTTTCATTTCCTTTTTTCCGCGTTTTCATTATCTTAAAAGCTAAGATTTCTCACTGTTTTTCTCTTTCTTTTCCTTTTTTTATATTGTCCACTTCACCCAATCTTTTCTATTGTTTTTTCTCTCTAGTTTTCTTTCCATATTCGTAAATTTTCTCTCTAGTTTTCTCTTTCCATATTTGCAAATTTTCTTCTCTTTTCTCGTTTTCTATTTGTAAATTTTCTTCTCTAATTTTCTCCTTTTCTGGTTGTAAATTCTCTTCTCTAATTTTCTCCTTTTCTATTTGTAAATGTTCTTCTCTATTTTCCTGTTTCTCTATTTTTAAATTTTCTTCTCCATTTTTCTCTTTTCCCTATTTTTTTCGTTTCTTCTATATTTTTTGCTTTCTTCCCTATTTTTTCTTTTTCTTCCCTATTTTTTCCTTTTCTTCCCTATTTTTTCCTCTTCTTCCCTAATTTTGTCTTTTCTTTTTCCCTCTCGTTGTTCTGTTTTCTTCACTTTTTTCTCTTCTTCTTTATTTTGTCTTGTTTATTTTACATAAACTTTCCTTCTTCAGACTTGCTCGTACATTTTCATTTTTTCTCTTTTTTCAACAGTTTTCCTATTTCCCCTCTAATCCCGATTTTGTTGTACTTATTTATATATTTTTGTCATATTTCCTTTCTCCTTTCCCGATTTGTTTCTATCACTTTGCTTTCTTTCTTTTAAATGCTTCTTGCTTTGATCTCCTACTGTTTCCTTATATTTATTTCCGCATTTCTAACACCATTTAGAATTTCACCTAATATTCTTACCGATTTTTGGTGGTAAATAGGTCACTATCCCAATTCGGAACCTTTAGAAAAAGAACGTAAAGGGGAAAGTCATCAGTATGGAATGCATACATACGTACGTCTTGTCGTAAGTGGTGAAAGTACGATGTGAAGTGAAAGAAAGTCGTGTGTGCTACTTTATAGAAATTATCCGCGTCCATAGCTTTCTCCTCTGGAATGCCTGGAAAGTGCGACACGTACCCTTTTGTCTCTCCATTTCTCCTTATTTTCCCCTAGAATTTCCCTGCCTTTCTCCTATTAGTATGTACCTCCAAAAGGGAAAGTCTGGAGAGAAGTGAAAGGAGTGTTGTACATCCGTGAAAATCCTATTAATTCCAGGGAGTTTGGGCACCGGCCAATGTTTTTCTCCCGTACCTTTCTCACAGTATATCAAATGTCCCCATTCCCATCTCCGTCTCTCTCCCTTGCATTCTTGCCCCCGATTCTTTGCGAAGAGTGCATAAGGTAGGACTGGTGTACTTTCTCCCATATTATTATAATTGACTCCGTATAAAATGTGGGGGGAAGGTGCCGGGGAAGCAAAAGCAATTTCCAAAAGAGAAATGTCAGTGCAATTTCTCCCTCTCTTCGTCGTCTTCAGAAAGCCTGGCTTTCTCCATGATAGAACATACATTTCTAATGGGACATTTTGTAAAAGGGGATGCAGCTGCAGCCGTCTCCGCCGTGTGGTAACACGTGCCTGGAAATTTGAAAATTTATTATATTTTCTCATTCTTTCCCTTTCTCTCTCTCTCTCTCCCTCCTTCCAACTGTCTGTATCACTCTGCCTTTTAATATTGCTTTATTACCAGCCAGGGAGGCAATGCTCATCAATGACGGGGAATGAGAGACGCAGGAAGAGGGAGGGACAATGTGATTAATACTGAGGAGAAAGAGCAAAGGAGAGATATTCAAATAGAAAGGCAGGGAGAGAGAGACAAAATGCGGAAACGAAGCATAAAATGGGGAAATAAGATAAAAGCGCCGGTGGGATTTAGAACAGAGAGTGAACGAGAGGGATATAGAGAAGAAATAGAGGAGAAAAAGAAGAAGAAGAAATAGAGAGGAACACGAAAGACAAACTACCGAGAGAAAATTAACGGGAATTCACGAAGAAAAACGAAAAAACAAAGAGGAAGAAAGATGCGAAAAACCACAAGTGAATGATGGGAAAAACAAAAAATAGAGAGAAAAGGGGGACGAAAAAAGGACCAGATGAATATTGCAGAGAAAAAAAGAGAATTGTAGAGAAAAAAGAGAGTTATAGAGAAAAAGAGAGTTATAGAAAAAAAGAGAATTATAGAACAAAGAGGATTATATAAAAAAGAGAGAATTATAGACAAAAAAAGAAAAAAGAATAGAGAGAATTATAGACAAAAAGAGAAAAAAGAATAGAGAGAATTATAGACAAAAAGAGAAAAAATAATAGAGAGAATTATACGCAATGCAAAAGAAAAAAGGAAAACAATGGAGAATTATTGACAAAAATATAGACGAATATAACAGAAAAAAAATTATAGAGAAAAAAGAAGCGGTGAGGAAATCCACCGAAAGAGAGAATGATCGAGAAAAAAGAAACAAAGGTGCGAGAATTATATTCAACGATAAAGAAAAAAGGGGGGGAAAGGGGAATTATACAGAAAAATATCGACGAATTTAACAAAGAAAAAAGTGAGAGAGACATGCATATAAAAACAGCAAAATAATGTAATATTATAAGATATTATAATAATATGTATATGCATAGAAAAACAAAAAAAGAGGAAAAATTAGAGAATTATATAGAAAAAAACACGAACTATAAGAAGAGATAAAGAGAAAAAGCGAGAGAGAGGGAGAATTTAATACCAACGCAATTCAGAAGGGGGAAAGGGTTGAAAGCCAGTCATGGGGTGGGAAAATGATGAATCTGAAAAAACTCGGGAGAAAGGGAATTAAATATGGATATGATGGACGGATTACAAGGCCAAGATCTGCGGAGTGTGATATTGCTATTTCCCAGGAACGAGGGAAGATTTCAGGGAAGATCCCTCCGGATGAGATTCGAGAAAATATGTACAAAAATAATTTAATTTATTAAATTCCTGGAAACAATTCAGGGTGCCTCATAGACATTATGCATGCAAACACAATATCCCAAGGGGGGCCACGTGACGCCTGCAGGAGGAAATCAAAGTGAAATGCCGTGCCGTTTGCAGTCGTCTAGAGAATTAAAGAAGGCGAGAAAATGCAAAAACAAAAGTTCTGAGCGAAATATAAAATATTTAAATTATGCTAAAATCATTGGTTTTTAAAACCGCTAAATTCTGAAACATGTGTAAATCCAATGAAAACGAGAGTGCAAGTTACATTTATAATATTTGAGTTATAAAAAAAGGATTAAAATCAGTCTGCATGTCGTGAGGATAAGTGAAGGATGAAAGGCCAAGGCCAAACGTTGCATTGGAGAAAACTGCAGGGGAAACAACAATGCTGAAGAATGCTGAAGAAAGGCAGAGAAAATAAAAAAAGGGAAAGTGCAACCGCTGCTGGGGAAATAAACGTTCCAGGTTGTTAAATATTGGCCTCATCCTATAAGCCAGAATAGAAAAAAAGGGGTTTGGGGGAGGGAGAAAATGCAACTAATTAATTCATTAGATTCCTCGCTCTTCCCCCCACTAATATGAAGGTTACACACACATGTACACGCATACTTCACCAAAATCCACTTTGAACTCCCCCACAGCCTGTGCTTTCTCTCCCTCTCCATTGCGAAGCTTCTCTCGTAAACGATGAATGAGAAGGAGAAAGACGGAGAGAGAAACTGAGGGAGAGGGAGAATGCGTATGAATAAAAAAAATTAGAGGGGGACGGGGAGAAATAAAATAAATCCACGCTCTGTATAAAGGCAAGCGGCTCTCATTCATTTACACATGTACGCTTTTGTTTGTGCTTGATTGAGGAGGGGCTGAAGGCTTTAATCAACTTTCCCTCACTCTTTTTCTCTCTCAAATTCTCTGGGTCTCTTTTTTTACTTTCTCCATCTGATTTTCTCTTTTTTGCTCTTAATTTTCTTCCCCTTTATTCTCCCTCTCTTTCCCTCTTTCCTCAATATTTTTGTCATTTTTTCCTGTTTCTTCTTCCTTATTTCTCTTGTCTGTGTCTCTTTCCCTCTTTTCGTCTCTTTTCCGTTTCCAGCTTTTCTTTCTCTCTTATTTTCCTCTCTTGTTCCTTTCATCCTTTTGTATACCATCATTCTCTCTCTTTCTTTTGCTCTGTCTCTCTTTTTTACGTTCCGTCTCTCTTTTTCTTTACGTTTCCTCTCTTTCTGATTTTTTTACGTTTGCCCCGTTTCTGTTTTTCCTGAAGTTTCTCCTTTCTCTTTTTCCTTACGTTTCCCTCTTGCTTTCTTTTTTCTCTTGTTCCTTACGTTTCCTCTCTTGCTTTCTTTTTTCTCGTGTTCCTTACGTTTCCCCTCTTGCTTTCTTTTTCTCTTTTTCTCCCTTGCTTTCTCTTTTTCTCTATTTCTTTCTTATCACCCCTCTGTTCCAGCTGTCTTGCTCTTTGTCTCTCTTCCTTGCTCACTTTTTCCTTTTTCTATTTGTGTCGCCGTCTTTGTTCTTGCGATTTCTCTCCTCCTTTTTATTTCTTCCTCAGCCCCTTTGATTCTCTTTCCCTCTTTCTCTTTCTTCATCTCTCTTTTGATATTTTGACCTCTCCATGTTTCTTCCGGGAGAACCCGCATATATGTAGGCATTAAATATGTTTCTCTTCGCTTCTCCCTTATTTTCGCCTCCCCTCTCATAGCCGGAGGCATCCCACGTTCCATGAATATTTGAGTTATTATTCCCCACGCATTATGAGATGAGATGAGGGAGTGGGAAGGAGGGAGAGACTGAGAGACATTTCTCCCCTCCCTTTGATCCTCCTAATTCCTACCCCTTTTTTCTGGTTCCTTCCCACCCAATGAGTGTTCCATGTTGGGGTTTCCCCATCTAATCATTTTTCCTCTTTGTTTCTCTTGACAAACCCCGGGCATTTCTTCGTTTTCCATGTATTTAATTTACATATAAGAGATTTCAAACAGTTTTATTTTTTCAAGGTTTTTCTATTTTTTTTTTTTTTTGGTTTTAAAAAATTACGGAAAATGAATCGGACAGTTAAGCTTTGGGCAAATGTTGGGAGGGTTTTTCACTTGACCTAAAACAATGGGGAGAAATGGGACAAAAATGAAAAAATGGGGCTAAACTATAGTCTTAAAATGTTTGGGGTACATAGGAGCTACACGAGCCAAAAAATGTTTTGGGGACTCGTGTCGGAAAGGGAAAAAAGGGATGGAGAGTATTTCTCCATTAATCTTGCTGGAGGTTGGCAGGAACTTGAGAAGCCTTACTTTGTCCAAGGAAAGAGAGAATGGGAGAGAAAAAGAGTTGGAAAGGTTACTCTGGGTGAACTTTTTATTATAAATTTTTTTCCTGGGGCTTACAATGCACCCTGGACGTATACATATGTAGGTACTGTGAGTGTTAAAACTCTTCTACAACTACCTTGACAAGTCCCGGTGTTCTCTTCCTTCCTGCTCTCCCAAAAAGGGAATAAAGCCAAAGACTTTGTCCTGGAGAGCTCCGTAGCATTTATTGGGACGAAGGCCCAGAGAGTTCCTGGGAGGGAGGAGAGTGTCATAATTTGTCGCACAAAGTGGCTTATGATACATCGATCAAAACTTGAGGTCCACACCAAAACCTCTAAATCCTCTAGAAAAGTCCTCCGCTTTTCCGCTTCCTCTTCCTGTTTTTTATTCTCTCTCTCTATCGTTCTCTTCGCAGTCTCTCTTGTTTTCATCATTCCTCTCTTTCACACTCTCACAGTCTATCTCTTTTACTCTTGCTTTTCATTTTTAATTCTCTTTTGGTCCTCCAGTTTTTCCCTGAATTTCTCTTGTTTGCAAATATTTTTTCTCATTTTTATTTAATGTTCACCTGGTTTTTGCTTTCTTATTTATCCTCTCTTTTTCTAAATTTCCTTCTCTAATTCTCTTTTTTTCTGATTTTCCTTCTCTCGATTCTTTCTTGTTTAATTTTCCTTCTCCTAGTTCTCACTTTTTCTTATTTTCTTTCGACCAATTCTTTCTTTTTTTAATTTTCCCTTGGGGAATTCTTTCTTTTTTTAATTTTCCCTCGGCCAATTTTCTCTTTTTCTTATTTTGCTTCCTCCAATTCTCTTTTTCCTCATTCTTCTTCTTCCATTTCCCTCTTTTTTTAAATTTCCTTCTCCCGTTTCTCTCTTTTTCTAAATTACCTTCTCCAATTTCTCACTTTTTCCAAATTTCCTTCTCCAATTTCTCTCTTTTTCTAAATTTCGTTCTCCTATTTTTATCTTTTTCTAAATTTTCAACTCTCATTTGTCTCTTTTTCAAATTTAGGTTCGTCCATTTCTCGTTTTATGTTTTTCTTGTTTCCAATTTTTGTCTATATCTCTTTCTCTAACTTTCCGTTTTTTTATTTTGACGTTTTTTCTCTGTTGCTGTACCTGGCTCCTCATTTATATGTTTCTCTGTATAGCAATACAATTTTTTTATTTTCCCACATTTAATTGTTCTGTTCCCAATTTTCCACTTATTTATATTTAATTATATTTTTAAGAACAGAAAGTTTTTATAAACACACTACATATTTCTCTTTGGATTTTTTCCCTTCATCTGTTTTCCAGTTTTCCCATTTCTGTCTTTTCCAATTTTGCCAGTTTTTTTGGTATTTTTAAGTTTGGTCTTTTTCCTTGTTTTTTTTCTTTTGTTTTTTCATGTAATTTTTTGATGTTTCCATATTAACCATTTGACCACTTTGTGTATTTAAATTGTCTGCCTTTTAGATTATATTGAGTTTACTTTCCTCTATTTTTCCTCTTTATTTCTACCCGTGATTTTCTTTTTCTTCTCAATATCTATGTAGTCCCATGTTTCCCTTCAATTTGTCTTCACTCCTGATCTTTTTAATGTATTAATCATATAAGGATTTCTTCCTTGATTTTCTCGAATTCATCCTTTCGGAAATTATGATTTTTGAATCAAGACAATGGATATTGTTAAAGAGCCTAACCGGCCCTCTCGTGCTAGAATAAGGAACAACCCTTTTATCTCAAGACATTAGCAATATCTCCGTGTAAATCTGAGGAAGTCATATACTATTTTATGGATCTAATTCCTATATACCTTCCCCATTTTCTTCCCCCTTCCCATCATCCTTATACACACTTTGGCTTTTTATGGTGAAAAAGTACATTTTTTTCAAAAAGGTGGTGGGAATAAAATTTTCCCGCCCCTTCAAAAAACTTTTTACATTTACGGTGTTAAAAGGGAGAAAAAAACTGGTTTCTCATACAGACAAACGATTGGAAGCGGAAATGGACAGGAGGGGACTTTTTCTTCCTTTTTTGCTTCAGTGCACACGCTCACATTGAAGACAGACGGACAAAAAAATTATAACAAGGGAAACCTTTTTATTGACGAAGTGTTCCCACGAGAAATTTTTTGGGGTAAAAGTAATCAACCACGGCGTTTAATTGGTCGTAATTATTATTTACGAAAAAATATCCCTTTTTTTACTCTTCATTGCAAGATAAATTTTTATGTTTAATATTTTATAGGTGTCTCCCCCATTTATTTCTTTTGCGTGTAGATAATCCAAAGGGAATTACTCCCGATTTAATAATGACAGGAGGAAGAGGTGTGAAAAGCGGGATAATTACTTCCCAAGCCGCTTTTAAAACTTACAGAGTTGTAGGAGCTTCGTCCACACGAAAATATTGCACACAAAATCAAGATTTTTGAACTCGAATTTTCCGATTGAATTAATGAAACAAAAATGTGACAGTTCCCTTTGAAAGAGCGGGATTTCCCGGGGAAAGGCGGATGGTTTATTTGCTGTGGCGGAGAGCCGCGGATCGCTCCGTGGCAATTGATATACATTGTTTTTGCTCCATAAAATATAAATCACTCCATATGTATGTACATATGTACGTATTTAATTGTAATACATACGTACATACATATGTGGAGCCCCTGTGGTGAAGTCGAACAAGGAATTCATCCGTCGACATCACGGCCAGAGTAAATACTGGGAACATTTGAGTGTGTGGCCAGAGGAGGGAGTAAATGCGTAAATAAAGGCAAATGGAAACTGTTTGACGGCAATTGAAGAATAAAGCTAGAGCGGGAGGTTCATTATTGTGTTTGAACTTTGGTAACAGCCGCGAATAGGCATTTCAGGAATTGGTCGAGACGGGGGAAAGACAGTTGCATACGCGACAAAGGAGGAAAGGGACAGAGAAAGTAATAGAGACAGAATCAAAGGCAAACCAAAGGGAGCGATATTTCAAAATTGATAGGATGAAGGTGGCAAAACGGGGAAAAATAGAGGGAAATACACGGAAATGGAGAAAAACGGAATTATTGAGAGACAAATCGAGAGAAAAAATCAACAGTTGAGAGCAAAACAGAGGAAAAATAATAGATTTACAGACAAACGCAGAGATAAAATGAAAAATTAGGAAAAACCAGTGAAAAACATACAATTAAGAGACAAAACGAAACGGTTTACAGAAAAAACAATTGAATAAAAAATAAAACATTTCAAATAAAAATAAACATAAGAAACAATTCAAAGAAAAATAAACAAAAGAAACAATTCAAAGAAAAATAAACAAAAG
Organism: Disparrhopalites patrizii; assembly: GCA_034698585.1. NCBI lineage: Eukaryota > Metazoa > Arthropoda > Collembola > Symphypleona > Sminthuridae > Disparrhopalites > Disparrhopalites patrizii. Next base: position 2,594 of record JAQGBT010003257.1, on the reverse strand, counting down.
AACCAATAATCGAAAAAAAAACTGAATAGAAAAATAGCGAAAATAATCGAGAGAAAAATGAATAGAAAAAGAGAAAACAAGAATCGAGAGAAAAATGAACAGAAAAGGAGAAAGAATGATACAAAAATGAATAGAAAAAAAATGGTATAAAAATGAACAGAAAAAGAGAAAAAATGATACAAAAATGAATAGAAACGGAGAAAAAATTATACAAAAATGAATATAAAAATATAAAAAAGTAATTGAGAGAATAAAGAATAAAAAAGAGAAAAAGATAATTGAGAGAAAAAAGAGTAGAACAAGGAAATAGAGGCAGTACAGAGAAAAATAAACCATTAAGAAAAAAATGTGAAAGGTACGATTAAGAGAAGAAAATTTTATTCAGGGGATAGATAGACAAATAAGCAAAAAAGGAACCAAATAGGCAAATATAAAGGAAGAGAGTCAAACCGGTAAATTAGAGGAATTAGGGGGGAAAGAAATCAAAACAAAAGAAAAATTAATAAAAATACAAATAACTGGACACAAGAGTAAAAGTCCACAAATACAAGGAGGAGCTAGTTCTTATGCAAAAAGTAATTGCCAAAAATTTGCACTGTAAAAATGCGCAAGATATGCTCCGTTGACTTCTACATGAAATTCCAAGAAGAAAGCACTCCGCATCTAAAACCGGAAGAAAGACCATTGTAATTTAGTATTAAAGAAAAGGGAAAATGTCCTTGAAACACTTGCAGGAATTGTGCCGCAGGTTGAAACCGCAATGACAAAAGCCACAAGAAAAGAGAGTCCCACATTTAAGGCCAGGAATATTTTCTTCTTCATCTGAAAAGGCTCGACCTCCCCCCGCCAGCCCCACCAAAATTACACGAAGGTAACAAAGGAGAAAAAAGGGAGGAAGATGTTCTATCCTCTTCTCCCACTCCTGATGATAGGCATTTGCTTTGATCTTCACCAACTGACTGGGAACAAGTTGTTATTGTTCCTTCAAAAAGTTCCTCTCACGCGCTCTCTCTCTGTCTCTTTCACGGGCATTCCCAACGTATTGTGGTTGTTAACCAAGGGAAAACCTCATCCAAATGAGGGGCATTTGTAAGCAGGGAAAGTCCCTCACCTTTTAGGAGGAAACCTGATTGCTGCAACGAACTCACTTTTAAATTTCCAGCCTCTCCCTTTCACTAATTCTCCTTTGCGCTTCATGTTATATCTTTTTGTTCCTCTTTTCCTCTTTTATTTCCTTTTTTATTCCCATTTTTCTCTTTTCCTTCCTTTTTTCTTCCAATTTTTCTCTTTTACTTCCTTTTTTTCTTCCTGGTTTTCATGTTTCCTTCCTTTTTTCTTCATATTCTTCTCTTTTTCTTCCTTTTTGTCTTCCTATTTTTCGTTTTGATTCCTTCTTTCTCTTTTACTTCCTTTTTTCTTCCCATTTTTCTCTTTTACTTCCTTTTTTCTTCCCATTTTTCTCTTTTACTTCCTTTTTTCTTCATGGTTTTCATGTTTCCTTCCTTTTTTCTTCATATTCTTCTCTTTCTTCCCTTTTCTCTTCCTATTTTTCGTTTTGCTTCCTTTTTTCTCTTTTACTTCCCTTTTTCCTCCTCTTTTTCTCTTCTATGTATTTCCTCTTTTCCTTATTGTTTTTCTGTTTTACTTCCTTTTTTGCTTCCCTCAATTCGTTCTCCTTTCTTGATTTTTTTCCCTCTCTTTTCTCTGTCTTCTTCCTGTTGTCTATCTTGTACTCTCTTTTTTTTCACTTTGTCCCTCCTTTTTTAATTTATTTTTTGTTCTCTTGCTTTCTTTTAATTTAAAAAATTGTCTTATTCTTTCTCTTGCTCTCTCCTTTTACCTACACTTTCTCATTTTGCCTCTGGACCCATATCTTTTGCTGAATTTTTTCCCCTTTGCGCTTTCTCTTTTCCCTCCCGCCGTCTCTGAGGATGTATTTGTCTCTTTCTTCCCCTTTGTCCCGGATACATTCACGTTTTATGCCCTTTTCAGGCTTCGTCCATGGCTTTTTCTCCTTTCTTTATATACCTCCTTTTTTGTCTCCGTAATTTGATTCCTCTTCTTAACTTCCTCCTTTCCCCATTGTCTTCATCCCACCTACGTACCTCGTTCACTCATCCGGTCAAATGAAAGTAAAATTCTTCTGAGCCATCACCTCTCCACAAATAACTCTCTTCCAAAAATCCCTCCTCGCTTATGTATCCATGTATATCCCTTGATTTCCCTCCCCAGGAAAACCAAATGCATCCGCCCCTCACCGCATTCTGTGGGTTTTTTTCCAAGGGAATTTTTCCTGTATTTCCTCAACGTTATTCGTCTACCCACTAACGTTCATCCATCCCCTGGAAGTGCTCCTTTTTCTCTTCGAAACTCCACTTTACCTCCTCTTCCTTCTTTTCATCTCATTTCATTCTCATTTCATTTCCCATTGTCTCTCTCACTCTCTCTCTCTTCCTCTTTCTCTCTCTTTCTCTCTCTTGAGTCTCTCTCACTCTCTCTCTTCCTCTTTCTCTCTCTTTCTCTCTCTTGAGTCTCTCTCACTCTCTCGTTCTTCCTCTTTCTCTCTCATTCTCTCTCTTGAGTCTCTCTCACTC